>APFE030625650.1:0-11447 GCA_000404065.3 Pinus taeda | reverse complement strand
GAAAGCAAAAATATGGCAACCAGGAAGCATACCACTCACAACTATAAAGATGGAAGTGTTGTTGCCCCTAGTCTTCCACAACCTATAAGGTTGACACCACAACAATTGGAAGAAAAAAGAGCAAAAGGGCTTTGTTTTAGTTGTGATAGCAAATACACTAAAGGTCATAAGTGTGTTGAGAAGAAATTATTCTACATAGATTGTGAAGAGGAGGAAGAAAAGGAACAAGAAATGGTAAAATAAGAGGATATACTCCAGGAAAAAACCCTAGATAAAGAATAAATGAATCCGACCATATCTTATAATGCATTGGCTAGAATTACAACTCCTCAAACTATCAAGATAGAAGGACATATCAAGAAGAATAAGGTAATAGTGTTGATTGATTCGGGAAGTACCCATAATTTTATTCATTGTAAGGTAGCAAAGGAATTGAATTGTTTCCTATATCTAGCACTAGAGTGTCAAGTGATGGTTGCAAGTGGAGGAACATAATTTTCTCTGGAAAGTGCCATAATAAAGCTATCCATGGGAGAATATGTATTGACTAGCCCAATGCTTTCCATTCCAATGGGTGGTGTTGATGTTGTACTAGGAGTCCAATGGCTACAATCCTTGGGTATAATAGCTTGTAATTTTCAAGAACTTTTCATGAAATTTTCTGCAGAAGGAAAGGAAGTTGAATTAAGGGGTATTTCAAGGAAACCGAGAAAGATAATTAAATCTAACGGTATGACAAAGCTTCTAAAGAAGGAACAACGAGGTGTAATTGCACAATTATGTTTGCTAGAGGTTCCCACATCGAAATCATCTATTTCACCAGATCTCCGAAAAGTCTTGGGCAATCATTCAAAGGTATTTGAGACTCCCAATGGTATCCCACCTATTCGTGATCATGATCATTCTATTGATTTGATTCCAGGAAGTGTTCCTCTAAATATCAGGGGGTATAACTATCCCTATGCCCAAAAGAGTGAAATTGAATGTATGGTTGCATAAATGCTAGAGGTTGGTATAATTTGACCTAGTCCAAGTTCTTTCTCTACTCCAGTAGTATTGGTGCACAAGAAGGATGGATAATGGCACATGTGTCCGGATTATAGGGAGCTCAACATGCTCACTATTAAAGATAAATTTTCCATTCTTGTCATTGATGAATTATTGGATCAATTGAATGGATCAATTTACTTCACCAAGTTGGATCTTCATTCAGGATATCATCAAATCAGAATGAAGACTGAAGACATTTTGAAAACAACATTTAGAACTCATGAGGGTCATTATGAATTTTTGGTCATGCCTTCTGGTCTTACCAACCTACCTTCTACATTTCAAGGTTTGATGAATTCCATTTTCAAATCCTTAGAGAATTTGTGTTAGTATTTTCCCATGATACAGTAATCTACAACAAGTCTTGGAAGGATCTTGTTGAACATGTTGAAAAGGTGCTCAAACTATTGGAGGAGAAATAATTGTATGCAAAAAGCTCCAAATGTTTCTTTGGAGTACAAGAGGTGGAATATCTAGGTCATATTATATCTCATGAAGGTGTTAAGGTAGACCCTAGCAAAATTAAAGCCATTAAGGAATGGAAAATCCCCACATCCATAAAGCGTATGCGAGGATTTCTCAGGTTGATAGGGTATTATCGCAAGTTTGTTAAGTATTATTGGAGAATAGTAGCACCTCTAACAAAATTATTGAAGAAAGATGCATTTTCATGGACTCCAAAAGCAACAAAGGCCTTCAAACATCTTAAAGAGGCAATGTGCCAAGCACCGGTCTTAGCTACATTAGATTTCACAAAAACCTTTATTGTGGAATGTGATGCTTCAAGAAATGGAATTGGTGTTGTTTTAATGCAAGACGAAAGACCCATTGCTTTTGAAAGTCTTCCAATCAAGGGAAAGTTTTTACATAAATGTTGGCAATACTACATGCACTTAAGAAATGGTGCCCCTACCTAATGGGAAGACACTTCAAGGTAAAAACGGATCATGGTACTCTTAAATACATTTTAGAACAAAGATTATCCTCTGAAGAGCAACAAAAATGGGTCACAAAGATGTTGAGTTATGACTTTGAAATCATCTACAAAAAAGGGAAGAAATATGTTGTGGTAGATGCACTCTCAAGAAAAGATGAGGATGTGGAAACATTGTTGTGTGCCATTTCTATTATCCAACCAGATTGGATAAACGAAGCAAGGGAGGAAAGTAAGAATGACGAAGAAGTGTGGGCACTCATTCGAAAGATACAACAAGATCCCAGTACATCTGATACATTTAGCTAGAAAAATGATTCATTATGGCACAAAGATCGCTTATACCTATGTAAGAATTCCCAACTCAAACAGAAAATTCTTATGGTATTGCACACTTCTCCCTTAGGAAGGCACTTAGGATTTTTAAAAACTTACCACAGGGTTGAGGAGGGATTTTTTTGGGATGGCCTTAAATCGGATATTCAAAAGTTGGTGGCGGAATGTTTGGTTTGCCAACAAAATAAAGTTGAAACAATTAAGACCTCAGGTCTATTACAACATTTATCCATTCCAAGCCAACATTGGGAGGAGGTTTCAATGTATTTTATCACAGGTTTACCCAAGTCCGAAGGAAAGAGTGTCATCATGGTGGTAGTTGACTGACTTACCAACTATGCACACTTTTGTGCATTATCACATCCATTTAAAGCCAGTACAGTTTCTACTGCATTTATGGAAACAATTCAAAAGCTACATGGAAACATAAAGATTATTGTAAGCGAAAGAGATCCCATTTTCACTGGAAATTTTTGGACATAATTACTTTCTTGTCTCGGTACTCAATTATCTCATAGCTCATCTTATCATAGCCAATTTGATGGGCAAATTGAGATAGTAAACAAATGTTTGGAAGGATATCTTCGTTGCTTTGTATCTGATAAATATACACAATGGGTCAAATGATTGCCTCTGGCTGAATGGTGATATAACACTTTCTTCCATACTGCAACAAAAGTGACCCCATTTATTGCACTTTATGGATATCATCCACCATCCATCACATCATATTTAAGAGAAAATTTTGAGGTTCAAGCAGTGGAACATCACATCGAGCATCAACAACAAGTTCTCCAACTCTTAAAGGATAACCTCACGTTGGGGCAGAATAGAATGAAACAATAGGAAGATCAACATTGCATCGAAAGAAGCTTTGATGTAGGTGACTGGGTATTCGTACGGATACAACCATATAAACAAATGTCCCTCAAGCAAGCTAAGAAGGATAATAAATTATCACCCATTTTTCCATGTTTCATGTTTAAAGAATGTTATAGATGACAAGCTCCTAGTTCAAACAATATTTCCAGAACTTGACGAGGAGGGAAAAATTATATTGGAACTGGAAGTAGTCATAGAAGCAAGAACTTGACAGCTACGAAATCAATCAATTTTGGAGTATCCCATCAAGTGGAAGAACTTATCTGCTAAAGATTCCACATGGAAGGATGATAATTTTATACAGAAGCATCTAGAACTACTCAAACGTTGAGGACAACACTTTTCAGAAGGAGAGGGGCATGTTAGGCCCCTATAATACTAGTGATTCCCCCATTACTATTGTCATTGTAACCTTTATTATTATTATTGTGCCCCTATTGTCCCCATATTGTTATTAGCATGCCCCATAGAAACCCGCTATTTATATTTTTGCGCCCTTATGTTATTACTGTTATGTCAGCTTGATTATATTGTGACCCCTTAGACTCCTGTATATAGAAGGGAGGTTTAGTCATTTGTATCATCTAATAATTGTTCATTTGTGTAATATAAAGGAGGTTACCCCGTCGAAGAGGCTTATTTCTAAGGTTTTGATCTATCTTTTCTATATTTTTGTGAGCTGGTTTCATAACAGGGATCCCTACACTTAATTCTGTTGTTTACACTTGTAGGTTACATGTTGACAATATGTTTGATGAAATTCCTGTCATGGCTAGTGGGGGTCTAGTTAAGTTCTTGTTGAGTTTATTTCTTTTGCTTCATTTTTTCCCTGTACCTTTCTTGATTTTAGTCTTTCATTCCATTCTGGGTAGTGGCCTGGGCTCTGGGCTTGAAAAGGTGGATTAAATCCCGAGGTCGTTGGCATAGAACTGGAAAGTTTGGTCCACAATTGCTGGCATGTAGGCTTATGATTGCGACTTTAGGTCTCTAGTCTCTCCCTTTCTCATAGCATGAGAGTGGTTATGGACTCATAGGTCCAAAATAGTAGTGGGACAAGGGGACATGCTGTTTGAATGGCTAAATTGTCTCCTGAGGGTTCTGTTAATGATGTTGGAGGACTGTGTGTGATGTTCCATTGATTACACTTCGTTAAGGCCACCTAGGAGGTTGAATATGATCATAGTAGCTTCTGGTCTCATGTTTACCCTGGTTGGCATGATTACTTGGGTGGATGTGGGAGGAGGGTGTTGTACCAGTGATGGTTCCTACTTCTATAGGTGTAAAGTTATCTGTTGAACAATTTCCTAAGACACAAAAATAGTAAGATTACATGTCCCATGTTCTGTATGCAAGTGCAGCTGGTAGCCTGATGTATGCAATGGTTTTCACTAGAGCAGACATTGCACATGTAGTGGGAGTATTGAGCAAGTCTATGTTAAAATCAGGGAAGGAAGATTGGACAATAATGTAGTGGGTTTTTAGGTATTTGTGTGGCACTAGTGGTTATTGTTTGTGCCACCAAGGAAGACTAGAATTGAAAAGAGTTTTGGACATTCATGGCTTTGTTGATGCAGACTGGGCTGAAAATATGTATCAAATAAGATCTACAAGTGGGTATGTGTTTAACCTATTTGGACGAGTAGTCAGTTGGATGAGGAAGAGGCAATCTGTAGTGGAAATTTCGACTACAGAGTTTGAATACATGGAAGCTTCTCATGCAAGCAAGGAAGCAGTTTGGTTCAAAGATTGTGTTAAATTATGGGGTTGATACAACAAGCTATAAAGATAGACTATGACAACCAAAGTGTAATTTTATTTGCAAAGAACCCTGCTTATCATTTGAAGACAAAACACATTGATGTTCAATATCACTTTGTGAGGGATATGGTTAAGGAAAAAAAGGTCTTGTTGGTAAAGGTGGACACTTTGAAGAATGATGTAAATATGTTGGCAAAGTCTGTGAGCACTAAGAAGTTTTCTTGGTGTAGAGAAACAATGGAAATTGCAAGGTTAGACTAATGATTAAGCTCTCCTGTGACCCCCTGTGTGGAAGGAAAGCAATAAGTGGGAGAATGTTGGGTATGCGTTATATTATTTCGATGACTAGGGGTAGACACTATACATTGTGTCAGGTGTAGAGACGAGGTCACAAGGGGGACGGAAAGACCCCCTGTGGCGGATTTGAAGGGGGCCGGTGGCTCCCCTACACAGGATCTAGGGCAGCACCTCGATATTTTTTTATGTGGGCCCAATAATAGTTTGGTGGACCCAAGGATCAGGGCAGACCCACATACGGTGGGTGGACCTAACCATGGTTTTGTGCATGGGGTTTGCACATGACTTTAGGCATGATGGCTTTCTGCCCATGATATATTATAGATCCAATCAAGGGAATTATGATTATGTTCTAATCCATGGTTTTTGGATTTGTGTTTATGAATGCTTCGACATGTATATATATGTATTGTAACATTAAAAGGAATATAATGAAAAATCAATCTGGTAGTCCCGATTTTGGGATCCAGGGGAAAATATCTGTGTATATCTATTTTATGTTCTCGCCATTATATATTTCTATTTTAATTTTGCAGGTAATTTCTGTACAGGGTTAAAACCTACAAAATCAAAGAACCCAAAGCAGAAATGTCCAATATAAATGAAGGAAACCGACATCATAATTAAGAGAAAAAGAATGTGCCAATGAAAAATATGAGATGTTTTAATTGTCATAAATTTGGTCACATTTCAGCAAACTGTGGAAGAAAAATGACAAGTTTTTCCAGCAAAAGAAACACTCAGATGAGAATGATTCTCTTGTAGTGAGTCAAGGAAGTATTGTCCCATAAGTTTCTAGGTGCAAAACCTCCTTTTATGGGTACTTTTACTTATGTAATGGCTTCGAGCATAAATATTTTAATTGTAGGGTTTATCGCAAAGAGTAGAAAGCATACCAATAAAACATTTCAGCCCTTTCCACCATATCATGGACATATTAGATGTTTTATATGTGATAATTTAAGAAATAAGGCTAAAAACTGCAAGTTGCCTATAGCCATCATCGAGTCTAGATGGAGGGATTTTTTTTGGTACAAATACTTCCAACGTTCATCAAATAAATCAACAATTAATTTTGTTTGAAAGAGGAAAGAGAAAAATAAAAATTGGGGCCACCTTGACCTTAATGGGAGCTTGAAGCAGAAATTACAGGAATTCTAGGGGATCTCCTCTAAAAAAAAGTGTCATCCACAGTTGGTGTAAGTATCATCTTCCTTATTATTTCTATGTGTTCTTTGAATGCGGTTAATTTTGAATGTATGAGTTGAGTTTGGTCGTATAATTCTATGTACTTTCTTGCAAATATATATAGATGAATCTTATGTTGGAGTACCTCGCAAAATAAGGAAGTGTATGCACTCTTTGAAAATTAGAAAGGGAAAAAGAAAAGGGGTATGCATTTGATTCAATTTTTTACCCTTCCCAAGATGAGGAAATAGTTGCACAAATAAAAGTCAATGGTTATTTAAAAATTAAATAGGGGAAATGGAATAGTGCGCAATGAGCTGAGTTAATCTACTTTTTTCACTTAGTAAATAATGAGCTGAATTAATCTACTTTTTCACGTAGTAAATATTGGTTGGAGCTAATTAACTCGTTTAAAGGTCTAGAGAGTGTGATTGGTTGGAGCTAATTAACTCGTTTAAAGGTCTAGAGAGTGTGAGTGGGTTTTGTATAGCGTTATGAGAGAATTTTTATTGGCAACATTGAGTGGATTTTTTAGAGCATAATGAGAGATTTTTTATTGGCAACGCTAAGAATAAAAAGTGGTATGTTCCATTGGTGTGAAGAAGGTAGAGCTTAATGGAATTCTGGAGGTATCTATGTAACTTTTTAATAGGTTGTACTAGGTTTTTGGTGTATGAGTCCTTGATATTGCAATAGTTAGCTAGTGGAATATATTTTGATTCGATCTCCAAAGGGAAATGGTTTTGATTTGGTCTTGAAGCAATGGTCATTAATGGTTTGATCTAGTCAAATATAGTCCAAAAATTGATTTAGTAATTAATTGATTTAGTATTTGTAGACCATTGCATATTAAATATTATAATTTTGACCCACACAACATTAATTTGAGTAATGAATGAAGAGATAATTGTTTTTTACAATTTGAACAATGTAAAAAACAAGAAATCGATTTTCCCTTACCTTGTGAGCTAGCTAAGGTAGAATTGAAAAGCAACGATTGTTTTTTAAACCCATGAGAAAATAATTGTGAAAACCTTCATACATGGATGAGAATCTAATGGAGAAAAAATTATTTTCCTCAATATATTATAATCCATTTGTTCAAGTGACCCATGGTCTTAGGTTGTAGGTGGTCTTTCTTAGAAACTATAAGTTATTTATATAAACCATGGGTTTATTTCTAATGATGGTGGAATTCACATATGGATATATTTGGTGAATCATTATTGGAATTAGTAAAACATGAACATGCAATTTAAAGTGAATGTATGGGTTATAATGATGCTTTAAAAGGGGAATGCAAGTTTATTTTTTTGCCATCAAGTATTAATTATTGGTGGGTTTATTCAAATAGGCTTATAAATCACGGGTGGTTGAAAGCTTAGTAACAATTTGATTTTGGATGTATTTACATTAACACATGGTTTCAATATTCCACGTTTTGTGTATTAAAACCATGAGTTGTTTATATGATAAGCATAGGGGTTGTAAGTGTTGATTGGTTTTCCAGAAACCATGTGTTGGTTTAAGAATGATTTTATTAAATCAACTGGTGCTTAAATATTTAAATATTTGATAGGGTTTAGATTGGTATGGAGTAATTTTTTTTATAAGGAAAATGGTTTGAGAAAACCATAAATTGAATTTCTAAACCATGGACAATTTATTTTTAATGAGAAAAGTATACTAAATCACACATGGATAACGGTGCATGAAAATTTAGTAAAGAGAATTTATTTTGTGTGTGAGAATTATGAGATTGAATCAACCATTAACATTTTTTGAAAGTAAGTTCATAGATATGGTGAATGTATTAAAGAAAATTTGGTACTAATAGAATTGGTTCCATCATAATGATATTCATAATGTGCGCTACCATGATTGTTGGAATAACTCAGAACCATGATTGTTGGAATAACTGAGAACTTCACTTCAGTTGTTACACCAAATGTTTGCTAGGAGTTTCTTGTAACTTTAGTGGTTATTTGATTCATATCATGAGTTGGATTCACAACAACTTATAGATTGGTATGCAAAAATATATCATTTGAAAGAAAGGACAGTGGACCTTGATTGAAACATTCAAATTGTTGTGCTTATGATTGTACTTATCTTTGGCACACTCGAATATGATATTATACACCTTGGATATTTTGTTTTTTCCATGGTATAGTTTCTCATAAGACATACAATCATGAAAAATAAATGTTTCCACTATGTATGGATCATAAGCCATGTGATAATATTCTGGTCACATACTGATGTCAAGGACTTGATTATCAAGAGAAATTGTTTCTAGAAGACTACTTGCAGATGGAGTTGTTGATAAGAGAGAATAGGTCATATTATTGGTGTTGTAGAGTCAGTGATGTTATTGATGTTTTTGATGCATATGTGTTGTTTTTTTTATGATTCGAGAATTGCTATGTTGATGGTCATGTTATTGTTTCCGTGTTGTCACCATGTATGTCATTCTACTGTATTTTGCTGAGGATGATATGGTTGATCACAAGATGTTGTCATTGCTCATTGTGTTAGGAGAGAGAGTGATATTGTCTACTCTTGTTTTTTTTTATGGTCATCGTATGCTTGACAACGTAGTTGGTTAGATGGAGTTGTTTTTGTGTGTGTGTTGTTGTTGTTGTTTTTGTGTGCTGGTGATATGTTTTGCTTCCATGACATGGAGAGTGTGATTGTTTCTCGAGGAGAGATGTTATGGTTATGGTTACTAATATATATATATATATATATTTGTCCTTGGTATTTTCATTACAATGGTATCCATATGTGTGTGGAGTGGGTTGGCACATGGTATTGGTATTACCTTGGTATAGGTGGTCTTATTATTGGTATTACTACGATCTTGGTATTACCATGGTAAATGTGTCCTTGATATTGGCATAACCATAATATTTGATTGTGGTATTGGTTTGGAGATTTATGGAGATTCCTTTGTTATATAATTTTGAGTGAGTATTGAGTTGGTGATAGGATTGATGGAGTGTGAGTGTGAGTGTGAGAGTGTGCTATAATGTTTTTTCTAGAATATTGCATATTTGTAGATGTGTTGAGTAGAATGTGTCTATTAAATTATCATTTTTAGATTCATATCAATGAGGCTATTGGGTTTCTCATGTTGCGTAGATTTGAGAACCCAATATGAAAATGAATGAAATGTAGTTCACATGGAGGTGTTAAAGGTGTGTTGAAGAAAGTGTAACTACATTCGGTATTCATAAATTTACTTTTGATATTTGTATTTATTCAAGAAAATAAATATTATTTTTGTTATATTTATGAATGAGTTTCTTGCTCATTGAAATACATCTAGAACATATCAAAGTGGTATAGGTAAGTCAAAGAATCAAAGGAAAATGTTGAAGACCCTTAAGGGCATGTTACACCATGTATATATTTGTATTAGAGTCAAAAGATATCCCTCCAAGAAAAGTCAAGTCCTCTCCATGAAATGACATCATCAAAGAAGCAATTCCAAAGAAAGAAAAGTAAATTCAGCCTATAGTCCTCAAGTTGTCCTAAAGAACAGATAATCCCCTATATATAGAGGTTGTTCACTCCACCAACGACAAGATACAATCACCTCTAAAAATCAGTGAGAAGGAAGGCAAGTTAAGGGTGAAGAGAAAGCGAATAAAATAAGTCTCTAGTGGAGTGAAGAAATAGGAAGAAACAACAAGCCTTGGAAATATATTTTAAGGGTGAACTATAGTCACCCATGTGAGAAAAAGAGGGTTATCTTTGGTCATTACAAAAATACTATTACAGTCTCATATCTCTCATTGCTTGGGCTATCAAAGTAGGCCTATAAGGCATCTCTCTAAAGTGAATAAGAAGCTCACTCAAGCGAGGAAGAAAGGAATACTCTAGCATAAGAATCTTGAAGGAATCCTCCCACACATGCCAGAAAATAGGGCTGCACTACAGTCATAACAAGTCTACAACTACACATCAAGAAGAAGCTCGGTTAGACAAGAGAAGGACGATATCTTTATAGGTGAAAGAATTCACTAAGGATCAAAGATATGTATCTCTTATATAGCTAGCATAAAAAGGACTATCACTAGTTATCAGAAGAACAAAGTGCCGAGAGAAGGAGGACGAAGTGTTGGGGAATGAAGTGCCAAACAAAGGAAGGACTTGACTTGTACTTGGAGGATATTATTTTTAAGGCGCTAGCTCTTCCACGTAAAAAAAAATGTTCAACACTTAATAGAATATTTGAGAAGTAGTAGCAATGGGTGGTTTTTTTCCCTAGAGAGGGTTTTCCACCAAAAACATTTTTTTCTCTCTTATGTGCATGCATTGATATTGTTTACAATGTTTTATGTTGAATTTACTTGCTCTTATCTATTGATGTTATACTTGTTTCATTAGTTTTTCTTATGGGTTACTAAATCTTGTGTTTTGGTAAAAGGAGACAAAATTATATAATTACAACCACTACTGATTCACAAGCCACCCCCCAACAAGTAGTGAGGCCATTTCCACCATGTATATGTATGGTTATGGACCTATTTAAAAATTGAAAATTCCCATTCAAGCTTATCTGTAATGTCATATTGATTCACTCAATAATGATTTAATGGTTGTTGTTTTATATAACTAGAAAATGTATCCACCCACCTTTAAAATGTAGGAATATACAAGGTAAGTTCCTCAGACAGAACACCAAAAGGACACCACTCACAAACAGATCACAAATCAATACACCAGTATTTTGACGTGGTTAAAACCCTCAGAGAGGGAAACAGTCCACGACTTGTGCCAACGTGGCTACTACAGGCAATTTATTAATAAAAGAATGAAAATTTACATAAGCTTCTCTCATGCACGGTGACCCTACAAATGACCCTCCATGCGCTTTAAATAGAATTCATGGACCAATCGGGTGTCAAGCCACGGATCAAGTGTCGGTAATACCAAGGAGAGAATGAACCGTCGGATCACTACATATCCTGACCGTCGGATTGTAAGTTACAAA
>APFE030625649.1:0-22724 GCA_000404065.3 Pinus taeda | reverse complement strand
CTTGATGTTGTGATGGTGTCGATGGATCCTCGTCCTTCTGAATCTGAAGTTGCGGTTGCAAGGGATCTGCGTGATACCGGATGGTGTAGAATTGTGGAAGAGCCTCGAGATTATTAGTTTGCTCCGTGTTGCCTTGCTTTCGTGCCCTACAGCCCATACTATTAGGCTAGCTTTTGGTCAATTAGTTATGTGGGTTCATTCCTATAAGTTTTTATTCAATCTCCAAGTTTTTGTGAATTTCTTGAAACTCTGCAAGATCAAGAAGGTCATCACTTGTTCCCGTGCATGGGCTCTGATAACTAGTTCGAGACTGAGCTCCGTGCCATTGGGCCATCTCCCTATTTGCGTAAGTGATATTCTCTGCCTTGCCTCTCTTTCACGGCAGTGTTTTTGACTTCGGTCACATTGTAATTTTACCCCATTTTTTGTTAATAGATTAATCTCACTTAGAAAAAAAAAAAAACTATCCTATACTAATAATTTAAATACTTATTTTACTATATATAATATATTTCTAGTATATATATAGGTATACAATAAAATACTAAAATACTATAAGTATAGTTATCTAGTTATTACTATTATTATAATTAATATATATATATATATTATATAATAATATTACTAATCCTCTAGTACATACTCTATATATATATATATACTCATGGATGTTAGTAATGTCATTGTGGAATGATCTCGAGGGTTAAGGATATTTCTAGAAAAATATTTTCCAATGATTTTATTTCACAAGTTAAAATGTCTTTTTGGAATTCATGGAGGTGAGTACATCTAGAAGAGTGAAAATGCAATTTAGAATTTACCCATGGATTACTTATTCATACACCATTGAAAGTTAGCATCGCATCTCTTCATTATATTAGTAAAGGGATCAACCTTATCTGCTAAGAAGATTTTTCACCACCAAAAGTATAGTTTCATTTAAAAATTAAGTAGTCCTCCAACTCCCTCACCTTTTTAGTTTTCCTTTTTAGTTCTTTAATTGGATGCATTACTTTAAACCCATAAAAAAATAGTCCACATGAGCTCATCACAAATTCCTTACCTTCCTATCAATTACAACATCTTTTGAGAATTAATTTAGATAACACTCATGCTAACCACATTTGTATATATATAATGGACTTATTATACTAATATATAATTATATTAGCCCCTCTCTCTCATTTCTGATAATATATATATATTTAATATATTAATATATATATATTATTAATATCTAAAATATATATATATATATATATATATATACTTAATACCACATCATTAGTAGATGCTACATGTATACTATTATATATATCATTATAATATTATATCTTATAATATATAAATAGGATATATTTATTATGATATATTTGTTCTATATTTTTAATTTATATATATTATTAAGATAAATGTAGATAGAAGAATTAGAATAAAAATGATTACGATTTATTATAGATTATAGAATTATTATAGAAATTAGAAGATAGGTATGAAGAGTTATGCAACATTTAGAAGGAAGTATGAAGCCTTCTATCTAAGGAGGCTCTAGCTAAGAATTTGAGGTCTTCTTTTGAAAAATGCTGTCCTGTTCCTAGTTGCTGGAATATTGATCCATCATTGAACTTGGGATTTTCTGATATCAAAAAAGAGTGTAGGTGAGTTGGTAGAGTAACAGATGAGGGAGGGCATGTTATGAGTTTAACTCTTAGCTTGTGTAATGCTTGCACCTTAGCAAAATCATATACTTATGGACTATGAGCCAATAAAATTAGTAATTAGCAAGCAAGAGCATCCCAAACCACCTTGAAAATTTGGGGGCCTCCCCCAACTCAAACTCAAAATTGAGGGTAGTTTTAAGTCAGACAGTCCAAACTGAAACATTAGCAATTAGTTTCCAAGAAAGTTATACCATGCCTAATTTAGATTATAAATTTTACAAAACTCAGAGTGCTAGTGGACCCTCCAAGGGAGTCTATAGATTGAGCTCTTTAATCCAAATTTGACCAAATGAGATCTCCTATAAACTAGATAAATAATTATTCATTGAAGACCTCAAAGGCAAACCATAATCTGCTATCCAACTCTTGCTATTGAAATAAACTAAATCACAGCAGCAACTATAATAAACAATAAACAAATCCAGTGATCAATGAATAAGTTGCTATTGCCATTAAGTTATTCATTCTCCTGTCCTTCTCACGTGGGATGGATGATGCCCTCCTATGAAGTTAACCGAGACACGCCCACCTTACATTCTTCAAAGGGGTTAATTTGACTTTCGAAACTTCCAACTACAGTTTCAGCTAAATTTAGAGTGGGTTTCCTAAAGCCCATTCGTCACCTAAGGACTTCTTACGTGGAGTAGTCGATTCTAACTTAATGCATATCATAAGTTCAAAAATATAAATATAAATTTATGTGTTTTCTTTTCATTTTTATTTACGATAAGTTCAAAAATATCAATATAAGATTATGTTTTTGCTTCCATTTTTTTTTATTTATTTTTTTAACGGATAATTTGGGACTCAGTAGGGGAAGAGCGACCTAATTGGAACCTAAAATACGCGGCGCATCAGTCGAAAACAATTAGCGGGTAAAAAACTATAAATTAAGAAAACCCTAAAAGCTTTACGTTTGGGTTATGTTAATTGGAGTTCAGAAAAAAGAACAATAAATTAAAAAAAACCCTAAAATGGTAATTGGAGTTAACAAAAAAATTAAAAAAGGCACCGACGAGCCCATCCATGGTTGTTAGGGTAATCAATCACGCTATAAATATATGGACTCATTGCGTTTACCTCATATCCCTCATCTCATATTGTTCGAGAAAAAGTTCGGTTATACTTCTCGAGTTCTCTTCCTTTATACACAGAAATTCAGTCATTTCTTTTTATTCAGATCATCTTTTATTAGGATCGTCCGTTAGTTGGGGAACCATGGAAAGGGAAAGAAAGGTGACTTTGAAGAGCTCAGATAACGAATTGTTTGATGTCACTGAGGCTGTGGCATCTGAATCTGAGTACATCAAGATGCTGATCGAGGACACTGACACAGCCAACGCTATTCCGCTGCCAAACGTTTCTGGTAAGATACTCTTGAAGGTCATCGAATATTGCAAGTACCATGTCAAGGCTCAGATACTTGCAGCTGGGAAATCGGCCATTTCCGAGGAGGAAATCAGGACTTGGGATGAAGAATTCGTTAAAGTCGACGAGGCCACTTTGTGCGGCCTTATCCTGGTATTCTGAGAGAAGCCCTTATTTAATTAGGAATTTGATGGTTTGGTATTCTTTCAAAGCCTGATTTAATTACGGTTTTTAAGGGCTTTTACTTTATAAGAGAATTCAGTTCATTAAGGATGTCGTACGAGAATTAGTAAGGATTCGGTCGTTTAGAGAGGATTCACTGGCTTGCTATCTCTGAAGAAACCAATTTGGTTAGGGTTTAGAGTTTTCTCTGTGTTTACCTTCTAGATTTGCTCTTGTGTGTTGGGGTTTTTTGGGACACTTTGCAGGGTTTGTGGAAGGTTGGCTTGTTTGAGGCATTCTTTCTCAGGGTTTTTAAAATCTTGGAATTGTTCAATAATATTGAGCTTATTTTTAATTGATATTTTTGGGGTGTGCAATTTGAGACTTTTATGAAAATTTTTCAAGGTTTCCTGCAATCCATATGGGCATATTCTTCAGAGGTTCCTTCTTTAAGCGATTGAATTGAACGGTTTTTTAAGTTTTTATTTCTGATACTAGGTTCTATTATTTGGTTCATTGATATCTTTAGTTCACCCAATTTAGGGCTTCTTTATTGTTGTTATTTGCTTAGTTTGGGGCCCAATTTCTTTTCTCTTATTCCATTGCTCCTGTTTGAACATCTGGTTTCTGGATATTGTTGAAGGCGATATTTGTAATGAATTTTTTCGGCGGTCTGGTGAGGGTTTCCATATGGGAGACGATAGGCTCAATTTGATTGTCGTTAAAGTGTGGATTTTCATTTTCTCAAGTTTAATGGTTAATTTAATTATTTGTGGATGCTCAAATTATATTGTATTCTTTTAATTTAATTCAGGCTTTTGTGGGCACATTTGTGGTGCTAGAATTTGACAGTTTAGTATTGGTGAAATGTTTGGTTGATGAATTTATTTGAAAGGTTTTACTATAAATATTTAAGGGCTTCTAGTTTCCAGGCGTTCCTAGAACTAATTTCTGTGGATTTATTTGTTGGTTCGAGGGATAATCTACCTGAATTTCCCCAACCAAATGTTTTGGAACATCCAAGGATAGTTACCTCAACTAATTTTTTATTTTTTTAATTTCTGTTCTTTTTTAAATGCTAGAAATCTTATGTGGAGGATTGTTTCCGATGTATTCTGAGATCGCTCAATTATCTTTGCTTCACCTGTAGTCTCACTCCATGTAATTGTTCTATGATAGCTTCGTCCCTTTGTTTAGTAATGTTGTCCACATGTATATGCCTTCCCAGGCTACACATACATTTGTATATCTTACGGAAACTTTGGCTCATTAAGTTTTTGGGTTTTTGCAGGCTGCTAATTACCTAAACATAAAAAATCTGCTAGATCTTACATGTCAGACAGTTGCCCACATGATAAAAGAGAAAACGCCAGAAGAAATACGTAAAATTTTCAACATAGAGAATGATTTTACTCCCGAAGAGGAGGAGGAGGTGAGGCGTGAAAATCAGTGGGCCTCAGAATGATTCTAGCTAATTGGTGCAAAAACAGTATATATATTTATGTGCCATGGTGTTTGGTTTTATTGTAGTCGAGAATTTGTTTAGAAACTACTAGTGGTAGATTCTTTTTGTTTGGATATCATAAACTTCTAATATTATGCTGGTCTGGCTTTGAATTTGAAGGCTTATGGTTTGTTCTAGTTGAATCATTTTGTAAAGATCTCAGAGCAACTCCTTCTGTAGTATTGCGCTTCTTGAATTTCTAATAAATATTGCAACTATTTTTCTGTCAACTGTGTAGTGAAATGGGTTCCAATTGCATAGTTTTAACATTTTTTTTGAATTTATGTGCACTGGATGCCTTTTCCATTTTTAATTTCCTTGCTATTATTATTGCACGAATGAATCATGCTCACTTAAAAGTATTATTGCATGAAGGAATGGCCTCAGTTTAGAGGATAATTGCACAGACTTAAATATTAACTTTCATATATTATAATAGACTTAAAATATTTATTAAAAAGTCACTCGACATGCACGGTAAGAGATATAATTCCAGAGATTTAAGGATTAAAACAAAAGCTTTGAAATATGTATAAGAAATGTAGTTGCCCGACAGCCCACCCTAATTTTTTTCACCGTGCTATAAAACAGAAAACTCATTTCGTCCTCTTGGGTGATGAATCGTCTTAATCTGATGGACAAACAACCCTTGGTCGTGCAGAACCCGTTGTGGACATAATCTACCACCCAAACAATTAGACGAGTTCGTAAAATACGAAGTGTAAAACAAGTGTAGTTACAATGTATAACTATCCACACAGCAAAAGCCGAATACAGAATGGTCATGAAGAAACAACACACAAATTGGTAAAAATACATTTCATCCGATTATTTTAAAAATTAGAGAAGTAGTTTAACTTATTTAGATAGCGTGGTTTTTTGTTTTTTGTAATTAGGTATACCATTTTAACTAATTTATTTGATTTTTTTATTATTTAAAAATATATGTTTAAATGTATAAGTGGATTCAACATTTACACATTAAACAACTTAAATCCCTTCAACTAAATACATATAATATAATCTTTTTAGTATCTTGTACCTAACTCATAATAGGAATATATAATATATATGTCAATAGTTTCTCATGGTTAGTTGTTCTAGTACTATATTAATATAAGATATTTAATATACTATATAGGTATAGATATATTATATATATTAGTATTAATATATTGTAATATTTTTATGTATTAATATATTTATAGGAATTTCTAGGGTTTTTGTTATCACTATTTTTGTAAGAGACTAAGCAAGGCTTTGAGCTTCATGTGGAGGTAGAGTTGATCTTTAGGAGGCACTATGGGTATTCTAGAGGTGAGTGCAAGTTTTCTTTCCAATTTATATACATAAAGACAATATCTAACCTAGGATAATTACAACTCTATTCTTATATCAACATGCAATAGCTAATCAAGAAGAAAGTGAAGATGTAGTCATATTTATTAAGAAAAGTCTCATTATATATATTAGTTGTACATTAATCATAATGTTGGAGACGCTCACCTTATTAAAATATATCAATAACCAACTTTACATTGACAAATAATTAAACATTCCCATGAAGGGGACTTATTGTGACCATAACCCAAATAATCAGTATAATTCATATATGCATAAATAAACCCCAAAATAAGAGCGAACAGAACAAATACCAACAAGATGAATGAAACCCTATTAACAAGTAAGAAGGAAAATGTTTTAGAAGAACCTAGAAGGACAAGGCTTAAGCAAAAGTTATGTAGTCACTTTGTAACATAGGTAAGGAATTTAGTGTAAACTAACCTTTACAACACACTGAAGTTAGTTAGGAAGAACCATACTAGTATATTTAGTCCTACTAGTATAAGCTCTTATATTAGCTGATATGGTATACATAGTCCTAATCTTAGATATATGGCTAATCATATATCCCCTCTTATATCATATATAATGTATAATACCAACCTCAACCAACATTTCATATAAGGAGATTACTATCTTATTTTAGCAGACTTCCAAGGGGAATAGTGATATTAGTTTTGGAGAATAGATTTTTGACAGCATGACTTCTGTAATACTTATGTTAAGATAATTAATAATGAAGACATCAATAAGTATTTGGTTTATGGTAAACAAATCTTGCTCATCAAACCAATGAGGTAAGGAATAATAATTCATTTCCTTCATCTCTTACATAGTATTATAATTATAAGTCAATGAAAATTGAACCTAGTTACATTTCCTTAAACACTCCTCTTACCTAGCCAGGTTTTCATTAAATTATACAAGCCTATTCTCAAAGCTAAAGAGATCTCATAAGAAGAGTTGAATTAGTAATCCATATGTATAACATGATTATAACCAACATTGAGATCTCATAAGAAGAGTCAGACTAGTAATCCATCTGTATAATATCATTATAACCAACATTGTCACATAGCAAGGTCTTGAGTAACAACTCTTCTCTCACAATATCTGAGGATACTTTTGGTGAAACCAATGATTATAGACACCTTAACATTGTCTCTTAATTGTATCTTTAGGTACATAACCACCGGGGTGTTCATTGAGTATGACATTCTAGGACTATTATTATCTTGCTTTCCCAACCCTCAAAGAATATCAGTCCTCTTGTCTACTTTTATCTTGGATGCAAATCTATTATGATGTTCAATAGATTTGCATAACTATATGAGAGTTTTTAATTGTTAAACTTGAGGGACCCACATCTCACAACATTTTAAATTGTCAAATTTGTACAACGAATTAGGATGTATCATCGCCCACACCGACCACCTTTCTCCTTCATAAATTTTTCCATGCCTATAATCGCCTCTGTGATACCTTCCCAATGCTCACCCCTACCTTTTCATCATCCACCATCTAATTTTTTCAATCACCCACCATTAACATTCCCATTCCCCACCTATGTTAATACCTCAGCCTACAGTTATTCCAACTATCGTACAACCGGTGGGGGTGCTTCCTTGCCCACACCCACTACCTTTTCCCTATTTCACTTCCGCCATGCCTTTATCTAGCACCCCTGAACCATGCCTATATCCATCACCAAGTGCTCCACCATTTACCTAGGAAGAGCTATTTTCTCCATTGCCTCAGATCCTCACAGTGAGAATGAGTATTTGATCAAAATATCATCATGAATTAATGAAATTGATTCTATGCCTTTCAATTTTTACAACTAATTGATTATTGTAATTTTTGCAGAGATATCATTTTGGAAATCCACCTCGGAGTGCCAAGAGGGACGAGGGTGACTTATAAACCCATACTTTAGATCGATCATGATGTTTTTTCTTTTATGTCATTTGTTGGCCATTACCTATGTTGGAAATGAAGTTCTATTTTGTAAAAAAGAAAAAATGTATAGTTGGGCCAATTTTGAATAAAAATACATAAATTTAGAGTTGTGTTTATGACAACATCTTCATTGAATTTTAAATCCTTATGTGGATGTGATGTTATATTCTATCAATGTTACATTACTTTTTATGAATGTAGTTGTAATGGATTTTGATTTTATTATTTAGAAGTTATCAAGTTTAAAAGTTAGGTTACTTTTATATTTATATCTTATTTGATGTTGCATGCCTAGATGAACATATCA
Organism: Pinus taeda; assembly: GCA_000404065.3. Classification (NCBI taxonomy): domain Eukaryota; kingdom Viridiplantae; phylum Streptophyta; class Pinopsida; order Pinales; family Pinaceae; genus Pinus; species Pinus taeda. The sequence continues at coordinate 14,359 of APFE030625649.1, read as the reverse complement.
TTACCATGGAACGACCTCTTGATTTAATAAATTAGGAGAAGACATCAAGTATAGGGCAAAAATCGTATGTATAGAGGCTAGAGTTCTGCACAGCTTCCGCATATGTGCATATCTTTCATAAACACACAATTTTTTTCCGTATATGTGTTTCGTTTTTTCCCTTATATGTGCATATATGAAAAATATGTGCATATACAAAAGCTTCACATACACGAAATATATACGCATATAGGGAAGTTTTGCATATACATAAGATATCCACATATACATAAGTTATGCGTATTTATGGAAGATTTGAACATATATAGAAGATATGTGTATTTAAGAAAGAAGCATAAGTCTTATATATGGTGGTAGCACAACTTCTGTATATGTGCATATTTCGTATCACATATCTTCCATATGTGCATAACTTATGTATATGTGCATATCTTTCATATATGCATATAAACAAAAGATCCACATATATATGGAGGTTAAAGTTGAGTATATAAGAAGGTTGAAGTTATTCTCAACTTTTGTATATGCTAATATATGGAAGCTATGTATATACATAAGTTGAGCATATATTCCATATATGCGTATACAGAAGTTGTGCAAAACTTTTATATGTGTGCATATTCTCTCTATATGTGTATAGTAAGTATATTCACATATCTTCTATATATACACATTTTCAAAAGATATGCACATATACTTGAAACATATATATGAAAGCTACACATATACAAAAGATATGTGTATATATCATGTGCATGTGCAACTTCCATATATATGGATATCCTCAATATAGGCATATCCGACAACCTCCATATGCACATATCTTATGTGCCTATATTGAGGAAGTTTATATGCAGAACACATGCACATATATGGAGGCCAGAGGTCTGCACAACTTATTTGTATGCACATATATTCAATATATGTGCATTTTTTTTCGGTATATCCATTTTTTTTCTTCCATATATGTGTGTATATTTTGTAAATGTGCATTCCCTATCTATTGTGCACAATCTCTGTATATGCATATACACAAAAGTTGTACGCATTTGGAAAATACACATATATATTTTAGTTGTGTATATATGAAGGTTTCATTTGTACATGTGTATGTGCATATATGAAAAATATGCGCATATACAAAAGCTTCACATAAACGAAAGATATACACATATACGGAAGTTGTGCATAGACGGAAGATGCGCACATATATATAAGTTATGCATATTTATGGAAGATTTGAACATATATAGAAGATATGTGTATTTACGAAAGAAGCATAAAATTCATCTGTTCATAATGATCCATCAGGCTTTCCAAGTTACCATGCTAAGATTTCAGTTTCTTAAGAAGAATATGATTCCAAAGAACTAATCAATTTTGAAGCTTCATTAAGAATTCATTATCCTTCGTTAAAGTCTAATTTTCTAGTTTTAATTAGGCACATTGACCTTTAAACTTTTTAACTTGGTGTCGTGGCTTCTTTTTCTAGACCTCTTACTAGAACTAGGTTTGCTTGTTATATCCTCAGTCATTATGAGTCCCTCGGGTTCAGGGGCTTTTTGTTCTTCTCGTAACTCCCCTACTCATTTAGACTCATCTGGAAGCTTTTCTTTGTTACTCTTAGTAACAATTAATGATCCTCCTTCTTTCACCTCTGTATATAAAATTTATCCTTATTTTGTAAATACACATATCTTCTATATAGGTTCAAATCTTCCATAAATATGCATAAATTCTGTATATGTGCACATCTTCCATACATGCACAACTTATGTATATGCGTATAACTTTCCTATAGGTGAAGGTTTTGTATATGCACATATTTTTCATATATGCACATACATATTTACAGCTACAACCTTCATATATACACAACTCCAATATATATGTGTATTTTATGTATGCACACAACTTCTTTGTATATGCATATACAGAGGTTCTGCACTATAGAGAAGGTATGCACATTTAGAAAAGATATGCACATAAATGGAAAAAAACTGCATATACAGAAGTTGTGCAGAACTCTAGCCTCCATATATGTGCATGTCTTCCGTATATGCACTTCTTCAGTATAGGCACATAAGATATGCTCATATGGAGTCTACCAGATATGCCTATATGGAGGATATGCGTATATACGGAAGTTCCACATGCACATGATATATGGACATATATTCTATATATTGTAGCTTTCATATATACGTTTCAATTATATGTGCATATTTATGAATATGCATATATGCGGAAGATATCTGAATATACGTAAGATACACATATAGAGGGAATAAGCACACAAATAAAAGTTCTACATATACGGAAGATATGTGCAGGTAGAGAAGTTGAGCATATATATGGACTATTGTGTATGGATATTATGGAAGTTGTGCACAATTTATTTATATACTTAGCTTTTGTATATGTGCATATACGGAAGTTTCACATATATAGAGGATATACGCATATACAAAAGTTGTGCATATATGTAAGGTATGCACAGCTTCCATATATACGTAGCTTCCATGTTCAGATTGGAGTTCAAGGGTAATGTACTGTCAGTTGTATAATTATCTGAATTATACAGTGGGTGCATGTAGTGAGAAGAAGGCCTATAATGTACTGTGTATTTGTGGAAGAAGAATTTCCCTAATTAATTGGGATTATTTAACAAGGAAACAACGCAACGAAATAGGGACCTAGGAAAACCAAAATTTGGTTAAGTACTCGCCTAGGCTTGTTTAGGAAGCAATGAGATAGATAGAGATAGTTTATAGGTTGCTCGGGCTTGAGCAAAGCATTGTAATCTTCTCATATTTTCTGACTAATGCAATATACAACTAACATGTGTTTTTAGTTGTGGACTTCCCCAATAAATCACTGTGTAATGTGTTGATTGAATTACTTCTCTTGTACGCTTCATGATTTTGTGATCGTTAATTTATTTCGCAATTAGTAGAGTAGATTCAAGTCTATTGTTTTAGTAAATTACAATTAGCAGTTTGAATCTATGAAGAATTTCTACATAATATTAGATTTAAAATCACAATAGAAGAGATGAATATGAGTTTTCCATTGCAGGAGGAACGAGTTTTTCATATCTATTCTCCAAAGCTAGCAATAGGATCAAGATGGCATGCTATGGTGTGAGGCTTGAGTACTCCCTTGAGAGTAGCTCAAATTTCATTGCTTGGAAGGACCAAATGGAAGCAGTCATGGAAGATAATGGATTAAAGGAAAACATTGCTAAAAATGCTCTGAAACCAACAACTGTAGATGAACATAATTTGGTAGACTGGAAGAAGAATTTAGCCAAGGAAAGAAGGAACTTACTAGAAAGAGTTCAAGATCATATTGTCTTGAACCTCGATGGGAAGGAGACTCCATATGCAATGTGGAAGGTCTTAACAGACTTGTTTCAGAACAATAGCCAAATGCATAATTAATAGTAGAATAATTGGATAATAAATTACAGGCATAGCCAAAGCCTTGAGAGCTTGAATTGATGCTTGAAGATAGTGGGTTCTGAGACCTATTAATTATGTACAGTCTACATATAAGATTCCCTATGTGGTAGAGTCAGTATATGTTTATAATTTATGTCTTATGTTACATGTTGTTGTGATGCTAGGGAAGAAATAGATCAATGTGAAGGTTAGCTATCCTGGGGGTCATTCGAACCCTGCATCTTTCCCTAAGTGTCCCTACCCTTTATCTATATGCCTTACAACCTTGTATTTCAAGTAGGCATGAAGAATGTGATGGCCTTGAAGCCTTTGTTATTAAGTAAAAGTTCCAAGACACATGTATACAATGAACATCACTATCTTCAATAGTGGAGCATGGGATCCACTCCTTGCTCCACAAAAGAACTATCTTATCTCTCTAATTCTTTGTTGGTGGAGCCAAGGTGAAAAGTCCTTTTCTTATACAATGGGGGAGTATATATAATCTAGGGTGACTCTTTGACTACCCTCATGACTATTTGACTTCGTATGACTTTCCAACTTATATGAAACTTTACAATACATTTGGAATACAATATACATGATCCACACAAGTTATGTGGCATATGACCACTAATGACATGACATGACATGACACTGCTGGCATGGACTACATTATGATGTGGCAATGCTAAGCTAGTGTTCTTGTTGAGAGTTGAGTGTCTTGATGAAGAATTTTTCCTTTTCACCTTCGCATGCCTTGGTGATAAGGTATGTTCAATGATCTTGAGTCTTGGATAATGATCGCAAGCTAGTGTCCTTTTACTTTCTCCTGATTGATTACCTTGCAAGTTTAGTTGTAAGAGTGTCTTTGAACATGCTTCCCTCCTTCTCCTTCTCCACAACCTTTCCATGACATGATAGGGTACCTTTTCCTACAATTCAATCATGATGAGACAACATTAATTCAAAAATTCCTAGCCTAAGATGATGCATTATGATCCATAAACTAAGCCTAGAACAAGGGATAAGCTCGAAAGATGGGCTTAGTTACTACACAGTTGCTTAGTTCAGACATGCAAGGAGAAGCCTTGAACCTTGAGATTGTGTAATACATAGTTGAAGCAGGGATGCGGAACAATATTGTGAAGTTTCAGGAGTTAGTCGTACAGGTTGAAGGGATGGACATTGGGAGAGCATATATGAAATCTATGCATACACGAAAGATATGCACATATACCGAAGCTACACATATACAGAGGATACACATATACATGAGATGTTTACATGTATGGAAGATATGTGCATATATCAGTATATGTGTATCTTCTGTATATGTGCATATCTCCCATATATGCAACTTCCATATATTTGTATCTTCTGTATATGCACAGCTTCCATGTATGTGTATATCTTCCACATAAGTACAACTTTTGTATATGTGCAACTTCTGTGTATGTGCATCTACTATATATGTGCAACCTCTTGAGATGCACATATATGGAAGAAACACATAAACAAAAGTTGTGCATATATGAAAGATTCACATATATGGAAGTTATGCAGCGTTTTTATATGCACAGCTTTTGTATTGCATATCCTTCGGATATGCATATGGTACCACCCACCACTAGAATCTAGAATCTTTCGTATATGCATATGTTGAAGCTACTCATATACGAAAGATATGCACATATATAGAAACTACATGATGTAGGTCTAACCATAGGTCCTGCACTTATAAATAAGCACATACCATAAAAAAATAGATTGAAACCCAATATCAAAATTGACATAAAATCTCAAAAATAGTTAATTAAGGACATAAAATATTTACAGGAGAAATTCGCATACTTCACTCTCACACCTACTGACACACCTCTACATACTTACATGTCTCATGGGCTCACCTAGATTTATACAAATGGATTAGAACCCAGGTAGATTCTAGATCCTAAAATAACTCCCAAAATATCTCTCATGATCCATAAAATCACTAATCTAATCCCTCATCCCTAGGTAAGAGCTAACTAATCCAAAATTTTCTCAAACCTTTCAAAATAGTCTTGAAGCTTCTCCTATTTACAACATTTATCATTTTATCCTAAAACTATACAAAAAATAATTTAATTAATTAAATCCTAACTTCATAAACCAACTCCCTTTGTAAACATTTCACCTAGGTTATATGAATTTGTATCTAAACGCATATACATAAGTTGTGCATATATGAAAGTTGCCAATATATGAGAGATATGTGCATATATAGAAGATATGCATATACAAAATATGTATGCATGTACAAAAGATATGTGCATATATGTTTATCTTCTGTATATGCACAATTCTATATATGCATATCTTCCATATATGCACAACTTCTATATATGCTTACCTTTTGTATATGTGCAACTTCCATATATGCGCATATCTTCCGTATATGTGAATCTATTGTATATGCACAACTTATTGTGTAAGACACATTTTGAGGAGTTGTTATCATTAGGACAACCAGGCCTAGTAATTTAAGAGAATGTTGAAACTATCTTGGTTCTCCTAGTGATACCTATCTTTCTGTATGTACTCTACTGACCAATCATTCCTCTCCATGATCTAGTATTCTAGAGATATGATTTAGCTCTTTAATGGATTTATTTTATATCTGATCTATGAATTCACACCCAAAGAATAGATGTTGAACCAGTCAACTTTCAATGGAAAAGAGTACATATAGAGGGATCTTGTATTCCTTTTTTGTGCAATATGAATTTGGAAGGTTTCTAACATTTCAAGTAATAACGATTAATAACAAAATAATATAAATATTTACTGTTTGTCTTTCTGAGGGTTTCAAAAATGATAAATGTTGAACAGTTTAGAAATCGAGGGTTTGCAGTGATCTAAAACTCAAATCTCGAGAGTTTCTTGATAGGGGAGTTTCCATATTTGTAGAGTTTATGTATACATGGAAGCTACGAATATACAAAATTCACATAGTTTATATATATACACACCTTCTGCATGATATATCTTTTGTATATGCACAACTTCCATATATGTGCAACTTTTGTATATACACATCTACAAAAGTTACAGATATAATGAAGATATGCACATATGGAAGTTGTGTATATACGAAAGATATGCGCATATACAAAAGCTACACATATTAAGAAGATGCACATATCTTTCGTGTATGCACATATCTTCTGCATATGTGCCTCTTTCATAGTTGTTCATATCTTTCGTATATATACATACATAGGTTACGCATATACAGAAGTTGCGCGCAACTTTTGTAATATGCATATATGGAATATATGCTCAAATATGAAAGTAAACATATACAAAAGATATGCACATATGCAAAATTTGTGTATATAAAACTTTTGTACATGCACATATACAAAAGATTTTTTATATGGGCAACTTCTTTATATATGCATGTATGCTTCTGTGAAATTAAGATGAAACATGCTAACTCATCAAACCATGAGAAATTGAGATCCATACTACCTAGAAATTTGGAACATGCATATTCATTGAACAACTTGATAGGTAATGCATGTTAAGAATATAACATAATGTTTTTCAATACTATAATTGCATCTAAGATCACTATCAAGTGAAAACATAGTTTCTCAAGCTAGGTCAATAAGAAAAGACAATGTGGTTGCAAGTCAAAATGAAGGAAAGACAAACTACAATTTGAAATGTGTTCTTTAATAACTTGCATGTATTCAATCAATTAATTTAGTTTCAAACATTTTAGTTAGAATGACACAATCTCACATAACACTTTGAACAACATTTCACATTCTATATCACAACCTCATTAGTAGATTGCAATCCATATGCCCTTCTTTACAACTAATGAGGGATCCTTCCCTAGATCCTCAACTTCCAACCTAACTAGACAGTCATCCATATTGAGCTATACTTCAACTTGATTCCTTGAAAAAATAGTTTCTTTAGACCTTTCATCTCATTTTGGTTTTTTGGAGGACATCTTAATAAATATGGGTATTCAATTCAACATATTCCCTGCCATCAAGTATGTGATACTTTGAGCTTTCGTCAGTCCATCCCTTTTCTAAGCTCCATGGATTGTTCCCTTCCTTAGAACTTGAGAAATGTTTTGTAGATTTTGGGCATTGGATTATGTCTCCCCTTGGTTTAGATATTTCATTGTTTTCATTGAGGTGTTTTTACCAACAAACGTTACAATTTATGAATTTATATTCTATTTTTAATGGGATTTTGTTGATCTAATTAGGATTGAACTATTTTCTTATGGATTTATTCATGCAAAGATTATATTTATTGTTTTATGAAAGAATGACAATGTGTTTTTTATGGTATGATTATCTAAGATATTAATAAAGTAACATGGTTGGAACTAGATCTTGTGAGAATCATTGGACATTGGACAACCAACAGGATTCAAGTATGTCCCTTTCTTTCTTCTTTCATTTAATCTTGAAATCTTTCCTGTTGAGCCTAATTATATTATTCATTCGAGGGCCTTTTTTATTTAGCTGGGTTTTGATCCTAGTTCTTGACAGAGGGTGTGGGGCACCTCCCTAACCCACCCACCCTGCCGCACCCTTCCCTACACACTTTTATCACCATGTAATACAAAGAGAGTAGCGATAGTACTTTGGATCTCCATTTAGAGAGTGTTTAAGGGCTGGCTCAATGAGAAATCTATTGGAGCCAGAGTGATGCATGCATCATGGTATTTGATAACTCAGTTATCCTTAGATCTCAGCTGGCTACTACAAAGGGAGATCATTCAGATAGTCCATTGAGCTTTAGTGATTCGTCGATGGTGTGGGGGACTTCATAAGCATGGCAGGTTGGTTAGCAGGAAAATATCAACAGAAGCTCATGCGAGGAAGACTTTATCTCCACAGGGATTGGGTGGTATCTTTAGGATTTTACCCGTTGAGTGTATGAGATGGACTACTTGGTAGGGAAACTTCATGAGGGGTTGGGTAAAGTGCTACATTATCATGATGTCATACTCATTTTGATAGTATGCAAATGGTTTCTGGTTTATATACCTAGTAGGATTGTGAGGGGAGCAATGGGAGATTAATGTTGGACAGGATGGATTGGTATCCTAGAATTCAAGGATTGCTTAATGGCAAGACGATGCAAAGGTCAAGGACGAACCAATGGTGCATCTAGGACCTTCATATCATTCGCATTGGTAGTTAGGATTAACAACTAGAGAGGGTGTTTGCTCAATCATTGCTTGAGCATAATTCATTTTTGTCGAAGAGGACTATAATATCCCCAATTTTGATTTTTCATTTGAGGAGATTAATAAAATTTATTAGGGAGGTGCTAGGCATAGCAAAATTTTGTAGCTAGAGTTTCAGAGATTATTTTGGCTTGAGGAGCCTATGTGAGGAGGAAATATTGTATCTTGTTGGCGGGTGAGGGTCATAAGAGAGAGAGAGAGAGAAAGGAAATGTTCACTTGTGGAGCTAGAGAGAGAAAAGGAGAGGGGGTGAGCTAGTGGAGAGTGGTGGGTAACCAAGAGAGAGAGAGGCCAAGAATTATAATTAGAGCAAGGAGGCTCTCATTTAGGATATATTGGATCATTTCAAATTTAATCACTAGTTCTCTTGAGCTGCTAATCCAAGGAAACACTTGGTTTTTAGTAGAAGGATTTCTTGAGCGAGAATTCCACTCTACCTTTAGAGAACTCCGAGTCTCACCTTAGGATAATAGAGAGGAGTCCATTTGACGGTTTTCGAGGAGCCTCAATGCAAAACATTTACCAATTGGTACATGTTTTCCCCAAGGTGTAGGAGAAGAATTTCGTGGGACTAAGAGGAGCCAAAAAGAGTCATAATTTGGGTTAGGTATTTTGCAAATAATCTAGTCACCAATAAGGTGATTTCCTTGTTAATTCCAAGGGGTGATTTAGAGGAAATCGTTGGAGCCAAAATCTATTATTTCCCAGAAAGTGTGCAAAATTTCCTAGAGGTGAATTCACAAAGGTTTAGAGGAAAATCGAGGCGAGATAAAAGCCAAAGCTGGGAGGTATTTCTTTGAAGAGATTTTCAAGAGTTCTAGGAGGCTTCCCGCAGTAGATTCAATATGTATTCGATAGAAAATTTCCTAGTATATGTGCAATTTCTGCAAATTCGCATATCTTCTGTATATGTGAAACTTTCATATTTGCACATATCTTCCATATATACACATACAAAAGTTGCAGATATCTTCTTTATATACACATATAGAAGTTGATCATGAATTTGAATAGTTAGTAAGTCATATCTAATTAGGTGAATGAATGTTGTATTGAATTAATTTGGGCTTAAAGAAAACATAGGGGAACTACTCCATCCATATTTGTGACATGTAGATGTAAACACTTAGCTTGAGGGAGGAAATGTTGAGCTCACCCAAATTCTTAAAGTTTTGAACAACTCTCAATTGCATTATATTAATATAGTTGGTGTTAATAGATATGTTATAAAAAATAAGAATAATTGCTCATAGTTGGTGTTTTTGCATAAATATCATAGTCAAATAAATTATCCCTCATTCTTGATTGGCCCATTTTCTGTATATTTATCAAAATAAGTTGATATATCCCTAGCTCTCTTGGATTTGTGGAGAAAGGAAGTCATAGGGGAAAAATTCAAGAAGTGGTTAGATAGGGAAAACTTAAAATGACCAGCAATGATTCTATATCTTGTAATATGGGGATCTAGCATGCTAGGAATGCTTACCTTTCTGAAACTCAACATATGTTAACATTTTATTCGAACCATATACAATCGATGCACATATACAAAAGTTTCACATATATAGAACACATGTACATATATAGAAGTTGTGTATATATATAAGATTTACATATATAGAAGATATACTGATATAAGGAAGATACACATACACACATATATTCACAACTTTTGTATATGTGTATCTTTCATATGTGCACAGCTTCTGTATATGCACAACTTCCATATATGCACATATCTTTCATATACAATCTATGACTTTCGTATAGGGAACTTTTTCATATATGCACATGTTTTTATTGTATATGCACAACTTTTTTATATATGCTTCTTATGTATATGTGCATATTTTTCATATATGTGCATATGAAGAAGTTACGCATATACAATAGACGTGCATGTACAAAATTTTCACATTTACAGAAGCTACGCACATTTGAAAAATATGTGTAGATATGGAAGATATGTGCATATACAAAAGCTACGAATATAAGGTAACTACACATGTATGGAAACTATACATATGTGGAAGATATGGACATATACAAAAGGTACACATATAAGGAATATATGCATGTATGCATATGTGCACAAGTTCTGTATGTACACACATCTTCTATATATGCATATATTGCGTATATGTGCACATCTTCCGTATATCCGCAACTTTTATACATGACTTCTATAAATGCAAATATTCCATATATGTTAGATCGTACATAGCAGACTACCTTACTTTTGTTTCTTTGGTATGAATTATATCTTGCCACTGCCATTAAAGATTGAGAGTATACCCATCTATCTAAGCTATTGAGCTATAGGGCTAATCCCAATGGAAGAATGAGTAATCCATACCCTTGCATTATGGATCATGGAAAGTATATCCCCATGCAAAATACATATGTCTTGAAGATAGAAAGACAAGTAAATTTGTTTTTGATAAGCACACAGATGATGAAGAATGGGTATTTTAGAAATTTCCACTATAGATCACCTAATAATGCAATACACTAAAGAAAAATACTAGATCTACTTCTACAATCAACCTTTGTAGAAACTTAATCGATTATCAGCAAGATCAAATAGAACAGATATAATAGATGAGGAGAAATTAATCACACGTGAACATAGAAGAATACTCTGGGGAAAGCCTCAGCTAAAAACCAAAACCTTGATCTCTATATTATCATATAAGTAGAAATATTTTCAGATTACACAAAGCTTTAGCACACAAGCTATCTAGCTCCTAGTACAATCCCTCTATTATTCATTGATAGTCAAAGGCTTCTCACAAACCTTCTCCTCTCCCCTCCAAGCGTCCTATTTCCTTGCGCAGTTTCTCCTCGGGTCCAATGTTTCCACCTATGTTAATTCACCTCTCACATTTCTCACTAAACTCAGAAGTAACTCCACAATCCTAAAGGAGATAATTCCTTCTGCATGGATGAGTTTCCTATATAGGAAAAATCCTCCAACTGATAGTACACTGCCCCTTCCTCTGATCTCAACTGGGTCTCTAACTTAGCTGACATGCATGAGTTATTTATGAGAGAATATTCAATTATCTAAAGTGCAGCAGTTACATCTATGCATGCATTAACTAACTGAACTCACAATTAATTCGACGAACTATTGGAACTAATCTAACTAGACTTAAATTAGATAACTGAGCTAAATAACTACAACTCAAAGTACAACTCATCCTGATCTACTTTAATCAAGGGATAACTTCCTCAATCAATGGAGAAACTATTGCATGTCTTCACATAGACTTCATGTTTGATTTCCTACAACTAATTAACTCAAGAGGAATTAATTAATTATTTTACAAACAACTACTAAGATCAAATTTGAATTTTTACTTCTCAATTTTAGTTCAGGGATTAACTAAAATAGGAAGGTATCGCAAAATGCTATTTATAGCAATGGTAAATTTACCACTTCCATATTTAGCTTTTCTTGTTTCTATTTTCAAGAGGTATGGGATCAAGAGAATACAAACATGAGCCACATCAAGAAATAAATACAAGAAGACACCTCCCCTTATAACTATCTAGAGCTGCACACGCCATCCATGCACCTATTCTCTTACATCTCTCATTTTAATAATTGAAATAAAAATTATGATTTTTTTAATTGAAAATAAATAGAATAAATGATAAATAAAATTAAACATGGACATGGGATAGACACGCAAAATTTTCATCGATCCCATGTGCTTTTCTAGAACACCATTTTAAACTATTTTGCGGAGATTTAAATCACAACTTCCAAAGTTGGAGGCTTATTTTCTTCATGGTTGTCTGTGAATGATGATAAAATCAACTGTATGCTAAACTTTATCACTGCCTATGTCAATGTAAGCATTTCTTGTGGTGGAGATAAACAATGAGCCGACTATATAATTACTCATGGGTTTGTAGGAATACTACATGATTTGTGGAAAAGTATATCCCATACAGCAAAGCATGATGTTGAGTGGTCCCTGAAGCGTAATGAGTAACCACGCTTATATTTTGTAAGTTAACCCACTACATACCACAAACAAACACAGAAAGGTTGTTTCCACAATTGACTTAGGACCATCCTCCCAACTTAATCTTCATAATCCAATCAAGAGAAATGGATAAGACTACATGCACATTCCATTCCAAGTCATATGCTCCCTCTAAGACACGGAAAAAAGGTTAAGACCAATTTTTTCATCCTAGGACTCCATAAAGGGCGGTGGAACAATGAACCTACCACATACCTTTGCTGAAATTAGAACTGCTTGGCACCATGTCACTTCTATTCTATCTTAGTCCTATTTTTGTTTTTGGATTTGTCCTATTTTATTTTTAGCTTGGAGGTGCTTAATTGTATATTTGTCTCAAATAACTAAAAGAGTTGGCACTGGTAAATAGAAACAACATGAAACAAGATGTTCTTCTTCCATCAAATATGCTTGAGATGTGTTGTTTTCTTCAATATGAGGCAGATCAGTTTGATTTCTTTGATGATTATGAATAATGTGTAGGCTTCCCAAAATACTGCAAATGCGTAGATTCCTTATTTCTTTGAGATGGAGGTGGGGTACTTGCGGTCTTTTTTTCTTCTTACAATATTTCTTCCTTTGAGATGATAGGGCCTTTGTGATGTGATAACCAGATATCCTTGATGTTATTACTCTTATATTAGTTCCTTATGTATCCTTTTTCAATTTAGTGATCGTCAAGTTGCCGGTACTTGTCACCTTATCTCTGATTCTACTTTGAGAAGTCTAAGGAAACTAAGATAGGTATGATTTCTCTTAACTTGAAAACTACTTGTGATGTTCTTTGTATTATTATGGTGTTTTTAACATCAAACATCTATCAAAAAATGAATATGAATAGATAAAATGAACACCTAATTTTCTGATATGAAATTCTTATTATGATTGTCTGACATGCAATTCTAGGTCATATAATTTTTCATAATGATTTTGTACGAGGGATTAGATTTCTTCTGAAGATCATCTACCCTGAAACGAAAGGTAATGATGACTACACTCATCCCTTAAGGATCATTTGAGTGGGCTACTCATTGTTTTTGATATGGTTTGTGGTGGTTTATAGTCGATCATACATTGGAATTTCAAATGAAAATTTGACAACAGGTTCATATAGTCGACCATGCCTCGAATTCAATAATTTTTGAGAAAACTTATCCTTATTCCGAATGAAGAAGATCCAACATTTTCTAGAGAAATCATCCATAAAAATTACATAGTACTTATGTTTTGATGTGGAGGTTGTAGAAAAGGGTCCACAAACACTAGAGTGGGCTCACTCCAATATTTCATATGCTCTATTATCTCGACCATGAAAAGTGAATTTGACATATTTCTTCAATGTGTAACCTTTACAGACATCCTCTTGGTAAAGGTATCCTTTAGAGAGATTGGTGGTAATTTTCTACATGATTTTTAAGGCAAAATGGTGTAGATGACCCAATCATGAGTACTCACTCGCAAGTCAACAAGATTTATAACAAAAACATTGCAATTCGTAAGAAAGAAGGGATTATGAAGTTATTAGTAAAGCATAATAACCTAACTGATTGAAAATGGTGTCAAGTTATTATGCTTTCTTTGAATGATAACTATCTTCAGGCACAAATTTG
>APFE030625643.1:75525-98910 GCA_000404065.3 Pinus taeda | reverse complement strand
CCCAGGCTCCTCGACAATGGTCAATCCGAGGTTTACCGTTTTTAATACGTGAATATCTTCTATCGTTCCCAATGAGGAAGGATTGATTCCCACACTGGTTCGGATATCATCTCGTGCTTCTCCTTTAAGAGGAGCTTTCCCAGAGCATAGATGTAACAATTGGAATTTCTCTCTACCGCAAGATTGACTACTTGTTTGTTTAAACTATCTTGGAGAGTTAATTACTCCCTACTCCAAGAGACTAGCCTAATCTACGCTGGTGAAAAGAGCCCTAGAAAATAAAAATATTTCTAGATGGGTTTTAATTAAGCGTTCAAGATGTTTATTTGTTTGTTTCTTAAGTCAATGGAGTGCGGAGATTGAAACTTTATGGTTGTGAAGACTCGACCTCCAAAACACTAAAAAATTGCACCTAAGATGATAACCAATTCCTTTTCCTTTTCAATGAATTTTAGCCTAAGAAGAGTTGAAATGCAATGCTTTGAAAAGTTCAAATCTTTCTCTTAAAATACAATGAAAGGAAAACTTTTTTCTTTTTCAAAGAACTTTTTAAAACGAGACTACTAATCACGCTACGAATTCCCTTTGGCTTTTCAACAATCAACAAAACTACAAGAATTAAACAATATCTTATTAGAGAGCTTTTAAGATTTCTAGAAAAACTCTAAAAAACTATTGAAAACAAACTTTTCAACAAGCTTCTATAATTTCTATGAAAAACTCAAAACTATAATCTAATCTTGAGATCTAAATGAAAAATGGATTGAAAAGAAACTTGAAGTGTTTTTGAGGATGCGTAACTTAGTCTTTTAGCTAACTAAGGATCAATTTGTTCAGCTCAACAAACTAATCACAAACACCCAATTATGTTTTAATAAAAAATGAAATTCGAAACTTTTAATCAAGTTTAATCAAAGTTTTGCAAAAGAGACAAATGGGATCTAGCTCTCTCCAAGGATTGATTTCATGAGCTAGTCAAACTCAGCAAGAAGACCAGAGAGACCAGGGTGATCTAAGGCTCTAAGGCTTCGGATCTCTGAGCTACTACGAAGACCAAGCAAAAGTCAATCCAAAAGGTAAAACTTCTTAGAAAATCACTTCAAACGAGAATGCCAATGAAAACTAACTCACAAGGAACTTTTGTCAAGACAAGTGCAGGTCTCGGCATATACTAACAACTATGGACAAAAACTAAACCTAACTGGGCGGATGGATCTTAGGTTTTTCAAACTTTTGACAGGGTCCGCAGGCCCCTAGTAGAACCAGGTGCGGTGCCGCTCTGTGTTACACTATAACAGTGTGGACAGGTCCACACTGTAACTAACGCAGAAGGTGTGGTCCTCTTCCAAAATTTCAAAAAATAAAAATCCAACCCGGATCTAACAAGTACCCAAACTCACACACATCAAGGCAAAATCAAAAACCAAAACTCAAGTTTCTCAAGTCAAAGCAAAGACAAATCGAAAACCAAACTAAACCAGTCCCCAGTGGAGTTGCCAATTTGTTGGCCGGATAAATCATTGTTGCGGACAAGACTGATCTCCCTAGTATCGAATGATATCTAGCAACAAAGAGCACAAGCAAATCTACTTTTCTATAAACATGTTTCAATTCATAAATGAAAACTAAGAGGTGTAACAGACCCTACCTCGGTCCAACGCTTGTTTGTGGCAGTTTTATCCCAACAGCTTCAAGCAGTTCCATTTCAATAACTTGCATACACAAACAAACACACATCAAAGCATACTTGCATAGATATTATAATAAAACATGTTCATTATGAAGATCAAGGAGCTCATAAAATAAACCATTAGAGACAGTTCATTGAGAAAAAAAAACTTGATTGTATTAAATTTATGAATAAAAGAACCTTACAACCTTTGCCTTGATGTTGCACAAGTTCTTTCCAGGGTCCAACAGGAGTCTCCTCTACTTTGACAGGGCCTCACTCACTTCCCAAATGATCATGAAAGGTATGTGATCCTCTCTCTCACAAGCTCAAAAAGGAAGTCTAATTTCCAGCAGCATTTACCCTCAAGAATCTTCAGCTTTCAACCTCCTCTACAACCAGCCCAATGCATGAATTTATAGTGCAAATGGAGGAAGTTGCAGGTCCACCATTGAAGGGATAAGTTCCTCCTTTAATGGGATAAGCACCTCATATCATAGAGTTAGCTCCCTTAGTTATGGAATGGATGAACCAAGATGGAGCGGACTTGCCAGCGCAATATTCCTTCTAGAAGTGTCTAGAAGTGACCCAAGATGAGTTTTTAAGAATGAAGTCATGCCTTTTTAACTTTTACAGGGGTTCACACCCATTACTCAACATACAGAGTGGTCAAGTTCGCAAGAAACATGACCATTGGGTGCGACACCGCAGGCAATGCTACGAGAAAGTGCGAAACCAGGATTTGAGATATTTTTAAGGTCTTTCTCCCATTTTCAAGGCTTGACATGAAGAGTTGAGGCTTAAGACTTGAAAAGGAGGTATGTATGAGTGTTGATGGACTCACACAAACTGTAGAAAGTCATGGTGTCAATTTTTTGTGTAACAATCCACTATCTCAATCACTTCAAAGTCAATGGAAGTGCACACTCCATCGATGTCCACTATGACATTAGACAATCTTCCTAAAGGTAAGATCTTTTGTTGATTTTCTATCTTCAATTGAATAGTAGACCATTGCAACTTTAGCTTACCCATCGATTCCCAAGTCTACCTTGGCAAGACATTGGCATTAGATTCCAGATCCAAGATTACTTGGTTCATGTCATACTGTCCAATCTGCGCTATAAGCCTAATTTATTTTCGAGTTTTCTTCTTATGTCTATGCAGATTATTCACTGCGCAGATCTCACTCTGTGGTATTGATCTGAAATGGGGTACTAAAGAATTCTTGTCATGCTTACAAGAACCTCTCCCACTCCAAAGCATATATATTTCCAAGATCTTATGATTAACCAATTGCGGAATTGATAATGCTTGAAATAGGTGTATGCTTGTGTTTGTTTTTAACTGTCAAGTACTTATGTACATTTTCTTATGCTGATGTAAAACATACATAACAGTGAATAAAGAGAAAAAAATCAGCAAAGACATAATATAACAATAAAATTATGAGTTCACCCAAACCTCTTGGGCTACATCTCTGTGAGCTCTAATCAACTCAACTAGGCTCTCTAGGATTATGGTAATCTTTCTTTTACAAGTTCCACACTCAACCATTGGTTTGTAAAGAACCTATGGGTTTAGAATACCATCTTACCCCTGGTTGTCCATACTCTGTAGACAGATCTAGGCTTTTCTGGACTTTGACTCCTTCAATCAGTGCTCTGAGCTATCTTGAGCTCTAGCTTGCATCAACTCCCTCAGAATTTTGTATTGTCTTTGGAATGCCTTCCTCTATCTTCAGCACATTGTGGACAATAGCAATAGCTTGATCATTTCAATCTTTTTGTTGTTCTGCAGCTTCACTATTGCATCATGTCTCTTTGAAGTCTGCTTTGAGCTCTCTGGCTCTAGCTCTCACTCTCGGGCTCTAGCTCTCGCTCTCGGGCTCTAGCTCTGTCTCTGTCCCTGGCTCTCGGCCCTCGCTCTGGCTCTAGCTCTGGCTCCTAGCTTTGGATCTCGCTCTAGATCTTAGCTCTGGCTCTGGCTCTGGCTTTAGCTCTTGGCTCTCTGAGCTTCTCTCGACCTCTGCGTGCCTCTGTAGTTCGCTTGACCTCCAAGCGACTCTCAACAACCTTCCAACCACCTTTTTCAGTCCTCTAGCTACCTTTGGTCAATCACACTCTCTATGTTTTTATCATGCATCCATTACAGTCCTCCGTCATTGAAGAACTCGACTGTTTCCACAAAATAATCAGTTTCCTATTGCAATGAATCAGCGGGCATAGGAAAACCCAACCGTTCGGCCTTCCTCCTACGAAAATAGCCCAATAATGAAATACATAGGAAAATTGACTAAACACATGATTGGAGCATTTTACCAGACTTCAAAATGCATTCAATTGCATCTATAAACCCATTAGGTCCACCATTCCATTGCAAATTGCAATCACATGGCGTATTGGCCAAAAACCCAATACACGGGAAATACACAGAAATACCAAATTTATGGATTTCAAAACTTATGAAATTGGGTTTATAAACCCATCAGGTTTGACCCTTATCGGCATATCGCTATCACATTGGCCCTTTGTATCGGGGATCAATGATTGTCGATCATCAATCACCCCGATCAGATCCTAACCGTTGATTTGACTCCTTGATCGGACAGCTAACATCGCACATCACCTATTGCTATCACATATCACATTTGGAATGGCCCAGGGGTTCTTTCCATTGACTATGGACTGTGCCGATCCGATCATTGGCAATCGCAATGTCGCATAATCGCAATCGCCAAGTCTGGGGTCCTGATATCGGGCGAAGGCCTACCTTCAATGCGATAAGTCGGAAGTCGTAATCGGGGTTCCTTCCACCATTGCCTTAAGTCCACCACTTTGCATATTTGTGATGAAATTTCCTTAAGGAGCCTTTTATTCCATTTTTAAAAGAAATGCCTTATTTTTCAAAGGACAAAGGCAATCTTCGTTTTGCGACAACTTCTTCATCGGAAGTCCATTTTAGCCCATTCAAATTGCAATAGATTCAGAATGAAAAGACCTATGCAATGGGACTATTCCCAAGAGCAGCCCTTGACTTTAATTTTCCTCTGATTTACAAAGGATTTGTGCCATTTACCTTTTACCTCTTATATGAAGTCTTTTAGACTTAGAGGTTTATCCAAGATCCATTTTGGATCATGCCTTCCCACTAAAGATATTTTGGTCCCAAAAAGTCTGATATACTAATTTAAACAGTAAATGAGAGTAACAACACCCTCTTCTTTCAGCCTCCATACACTTGCCTTGCATAGTGCCTCTAAACCAAAGCCTTTGACCACTTCCTTTCTGGATGTGCTGGTCCTCCTGGGAAGAATGGTTTTCCTCCTTGACTTCATGCAGAACTCCTACTGAGAAGGTCACAGAAGGTAGTTTGAACTTCTCTGCCTTGATCATTGATCCAAGGTGGTTCAAATCAATGTGAAGTTACATATGCTTCACAAAATTTTCATTTGTACCTATTTGACACACTATCAACAACAACTGTTAACAACAACAGGATTATAGACAACAACTGGATGGACTAAACTCCTACTTCAACAAAAGAAACAGATTTCACATCTTTTGAACACCTCCATGTCCTTACATCTACATACAAATATTGACTAGATAACAAGCCAACAAACATGCCTTTAAGACAATTTGCCCTTCAAGTCAAGTATGTAGAAAAATACCTTTAGGATTCTTTTTCAAAAAGATGAAACACTTCATCATTATCTCCATCTTGGAGACCAAATCAACTTCTCCCAAGTCAATATTGCATCACATGCATGTCAAAGAAATCAACCCTACAAGTTAATTACACATACATGTTCAAATATAATGAAATCATCAACATCCTTGTTTTCATGCATATCAAGTTTATGCATGCATTTCATCCTTCAACTTTCGCTTAAGCACACTGTACTTTTGAAGCTGAAATGAAATATAATGTTGCAGCAATAAAGTGAGTCTCCTACTCAACTTTTCCATTCACCTTCTTGGTAAAATCTTGCAACTTGCATTCCACTAACAAAGAAATGCAAATAGATGCAAAAAGACATGCAATCTTAATTGGATAACAACTCTAACCATTTCTTACCAATCCATTTCAAAGGTAGGACCTTTGTTTGCACATCAACATCAACATGTGAATCATCCTGAAACACAACAATCATGGAATCTTTCTTTCCATTCCTGCCATTTTCTCTTTCCACCTTCTTCAGCTTTTGTGGAAGCATTGTTGGATTCAGAGTCCAACACTTTGCAACAACATGTCCTTGCTTATGGCAGTAAGTGCAACACATGTGCATCCTCTTGACAACATGATTTGCCTTGTCCAATGGACCTTTGGCTTCTTGCTTCCTTTCCTTCAAAAGTTTCCTGCATGTGGCTATTCTCTTCCAACATCTAGAAACATTATGGTTATCCAAACCACAAAAGGAACATACAATTCTTTTCCAATGCCTACATGGAAATTTATCATGCTTTACACAATCAAAAGGAATGTGTTTAGAACCAGATTTATACCTTTCTTTTTCACCTTTATTGCCTTCATGAGGAGGTGAATTGAATGAAGAAGTGGCTCCTTTTGGAACACCATCAATCTCTTCAAGGCTTTCAGAGTTTCCACAACTCTCTGGTTCAAGTGTATGCTTATGAACATCTGCATCATGCAAATGATGTCTCAAGCAATTGCATTCTCCATGAATACAATCTTTACAATCTTGAGGTAGAAGACCTGAAATGAAACTCCTTCTTGGAACTATTTCAATGGCCTTCATGGCAACGTTGGAACTTTCTCCATAAGATTGTCCATAGCCAAGACCCAAATACATAGGCATTTCCTCAACCATTATTGGTTCAACAATACCTTGTGCATGTTTACCCAAGCCTTTTCTTTCATAGCCCATCTTGGACATTAACTTGGAACCTATGCCTCTGGTATGTTTTTCAAAAGAATCAATGTAATCATTCTTAGAGGAATTTGAAGACAAACTGGAATTATTTACCTCTTCTTCAAGTTGATACTTGACTAAGGCTTCTTTTTCAACAAAGAGTTGTGTCTCCAACTCATGCATCATTTCCAGGTTCATATTTGCAATATGAAGTTGTCTCTTCATTTCCTGCAATTGGTCAGAAAGCAACTGCTTCTCTTCCTTCATGGAATTCAACTGCTCTCTAAGGATGATGCTCTTCCTTCCATCCTCATACATTTCTCTCACCATATCCATCATGATGAACAAGTCTTGCTTCATGTCCTTATCACAGAATCTTGTGATGAAGGAAGAATTTAAGGATTCACTTGTAGAAGTTGTCATTATGAAAATGAACAAAAGAAATTCAAACAAGATTAACAAAGAGCTTATTCAAGTAACCTTTTGCAACAAACCTCTTATGCTTCAAGGATTTCCTTGAGGTCCTTTAGGGATAAGAAGATTGCCTTCAGCCATTCTTCCTTCTTGTCCTCTCCTAGACTTAGCTAACACCAGCTTTCCTTTCACCCTTGCAAACTCACACAACAGTCAGTCTACAAACAAGCATACAATCAATCCCTGATTGTTTAAACACCTTTCATAAAAGCAATCTTTTGCTTTGTCAATCAAGAATTCTGATCTGATATCACTTGCTCTGATATAACTTAAGCTTTGATATCACCTTCTTTGAAGGTGGGGTTAATCAACCTGCTCTGATACCACCTGATCTGAAATGGGGTACTAAAGACTTCTTGTCATGCTTACAAGAACCTCTCCCACTCCAAAGCTTATATATTTCCAGGATCTTATGATTAACCAATTGCGGAATTAATAATGCTTGAAATAGGTGTATGTCTGTGTTTGTTTTTAACTATCAAGTGCTTATGTACATTTGGTTATGTTGATGTAAAACATACATAATAATAAATAAAGAGCAAAAAATCAACAAACACATAATACAACAATATAATTAGGAGTTCACCCAAACCTCTTGGGTTATGTCTTCATGAGTTCTAGTCAACTCAACTAGGCCCTTTGGGATCATGGTAATCTTTCTTTTACAAGTTCCACACTCAAATCCATTTGTTTACAAATAACCTATGGGTTTAGAATACCATCTTACCCCTGGCTGTCCATACTTTGCAGACAAATCTAGGCTTCTCTGGACTTTGACTCCTTCAATCAACGCTCTAAGCTATCTTGAGCTCTAGCTTGCACCAACTCCCTCAGAATTTTGTATTGTCTCTGGAATGCCTTCTTCTATCTTCAACACATTGTGGACAATAACAATAGCTTGATCACTTCGATCTCTTTGTTGTTCTACAGCTTCACTACAACATCATGTGTTGAAAATGGCAACAAGAAATGCTAAAAATAGAAGTGCTAAAAATAGCAGTTTGGGTACCAGTGCTGGGTTGAGCAACAGGGAATGAAAAATGGAAGTGCTAAAAATAGAATTTTTGTTTTTAGCAGTACAGGATGGATTCCTATTTTAGTCGGTCCCTAGACTAAAAATAGGAAGTAAAATTCGAATTTGATATTAACAGCAGTTTGTAAATTAATTAATTAATTCATCTTTAGTTAATTAGTTAAGGAAAATCAAACATGAAGTCTATGTGAGGACATGCAACAGTTTATCTATTAATTGAGGAATTTATCCACCAGTTAAAGAGATCAGGATGAGTTCTAATTTGAGTAGTAATTAGTTGGATCAGTTAACTGAGTCAAGTCCAGTTATAATTGATTTAAACAGTTTGTTTAAATTAAGTAAGTTTAGTTAGTTAATGCATGCTTGCATATAACTGCTGCACTTCATATAACTGAAGATTCTCTCATGAATAACTCATGCATGTCAGTTCAGACAGAGACCCAGTTGAGATCAGAGAAGGGACAGTGTACTACCAGTTGGATGATATTTTTCCAATAAAGGAAGCTCATCTGTGATGAGGGTTTATCTACTTCAGGACTACATAGTTGGATTAGAGGTTAGTGAGTGTATGAAGAGGCCAACTCACACAAGTGGCTGCACTAGACCCCAATCATAATTGCGCAAAAAAATAGGAGGCTTGGAGGGCAGACCAGAGGTTAGTGTTATAGACATATTTGGGCACATCAACCCAAAACTTATATGTCGATAAACTAGGGCTCTTCAACCCCTAAAAGAGTTGTTTCATACCCTAAAAGAACATATTCATTTGATTACATCATTCCCCAAAAGTTCCACCTAAGAAACCATCCAGAAATGTCCTAAGCTGAACCATATTGACTGCTCCATTGGCAGGGTGCAATGCATACTGAGTGGTACACTGCTAGGGTACGATGCATACTGATTAGACCTTCTATAGGGTGTGATGGGTGAGGATGGACAAATGTCCAAGACAGTTTGCTAGGTGGTTGCTCATGGAATCTTCTAGAAACTTCTCCTATGCCACTTGCCTCTCGGAATTCGCTTAGGGATGAGTAAGAGATCCAAGAAATATCCAAGTGGAACCAATTGTAACAAGTGGAATGACACTGATCAAAACCCCAAAGATGCCTCAACCCTTGCACACATCTATAAATGGATCCCTCATCTAAGAGATCTAGAGGCTGGAATATTGTGAATTGCAAGGAAGTGCTGATGGTTTGTAATTGAGGAAAGAGCATTGTATTGTTGGTGTGATCTTGCTATTTCATGAGGAGAAGAGGGATTGAAGGTGGGAGGATGATGCTGGATCAAACAAATGGGTTGTAATTATCCCTTCTATTTAATAAAGTTCTTCAAGTTTTCTTCCATATGATTGTGTAATTGTGAATGTTATCATTTGTTCATTATATATCTAATTCTGTAATGTTTATGTTGTAATAGATCAAGATGCTTTGACGGTTCTTTGTTTCTATACTTGTGCAGGTACTCTCCAAGTGGGTTAAGTATGGAGAGGAGTTGCAAGCTCTGTTAAGGGGGAGAGAGATCAAGCAAGGGATTAAGAAAAAGTTCCAGGTTGGTTCCTTTATCTTTCTCTTATCTGTTGCACATAGAAGAAATCGTTGAATTGCTTTAAGCTGTTGTTTCTAGGGTAGCTGCCAAACCTAGAGGGCTAGTCGTTCGACAAGACACTAGTTTTCCCTGAAACAAATTGGTGACTCCACTGGGGAAGAACATATGTTTGTTTGTTTTTATTGTTTGTTTTATAAACTATAGACAGAGCCTGAAGTCAACTAGGTAGCCTTTGAACTGCTCTTGCTTTGCAATTGAATAGTAGATGAATGCTGCTTCAGTCAATCTCTGGTTTAGTTTCTGAATTAAATATTGGAATTACAAGCATTCTAGATGCCCTTTTGGTAGCTCAGTAACCTCTCAAGACCTTCCTCTATACTTTTCTCTTTATTGTCCATCAAAGCTCAGCCTAACTCATTGAAAACAGTTGTACATCTGAGCCAAAACCCACTTCAGTTGCGCTCCCTAGCCCATCACACTGTCTATCACTATAACCCAGTATGCATCACACCTCCTGAGTGTAGTAAGTGTGATGCATCCCTGTTTCTATGAAGCCCAGGTGTGATGACTGACTGAACCTTTTTCCATTCTAGAAATTGGGGGTTTTTGACCTTGTTTTCAGTTTTATTTAGTTGTTTTGCTGCTTATGAACAATGCCTCCTTACTGAAGCCTACTTGCATCACATAGATCAACCTCCATTATATTAGGATTAGTGAATGTTTTTTGTATTCGTTCATCATTTACAATCCTTTGTCAAAAATTTGTTTAAATTGATCTGTCGCTTTGATACAAAAAGTGTCGTAATTGTCGTTTTGTGTTGAAAAGAGAAGTGTCATGCATTCTTCCTTCCCTGGATAGTCGATTGAAATTTTCGTCATGTAGTTAGTTTGATTTGTTTTTATTCGAAGTGTCGAAAGAATTTTTATTCAAAATTGAAAAGTTTCATTTAGTCTTCCTTTCTCTTTTGAAAAAGAAATCGTCGAAAATGTCATTTTGAAGGAAATATTTCAGATCTCTACTGCATTTAGTTTTCCTTTTTGGCATTTTTCACATTAATGAGAATGAAAACAAATACATGCATTTTCATTTATCATTTTTTAGTTTGTGTGCGAAAAAATGATTTAGGAAAATGCACTAGTGTGTGCTCTTTGCTCTTTGTTTGAAAGAATTGTAATCTTCTTTCCCTAGTAGCTAGGATTTTCATTGCTCAAAATAAACAAAGCTTGTTTATCATTGTAGATTGCATTTTAGGAATTTCAAAATCAACATCACGCAGTGAACCATTGAAAGGAAAACTTTAAACAAGATAAAATTTAAAATAAATTTCAATGAACCTAATAATGCTTTGGAACTTAACGCAACACATCTAGAGGTCTAGGCCAGAGACTTGTTCCAGCGTCATAAAAACTAGTGGATATCGTTTTCATTGAAGGTTAGGTGATTCCTCCTCCTTGATATGACAAGTACTAGCACAAACTTGTGCTCCCCGTACCATCGCATATATATTTGGAGACCACAATAGGCTTATATCCTTTATCCATAGTAAGCCGAGTCTGCCGCCTTATTGATTGCAATGCACTGAACACAACATTCGAGAAGACTGACTACTGTACATAAATCCTTGGTAATTTCTCTTTAATTTATCACCAAGGTGTATATTGCAGTTTTGCAATTAGTTTGGTAATCCCTTTGTCTAGATTTTCCAGAGTAGTCACTTTCATTCCTTTTCGACTCTTTAAAAGAAAAGGTCCATATGAGCACTTGTCACTTCAGGTTCATTAAAAATCGAAGGAGACTAGAGTCATCTTTAACTTTTTCTCGACTCTTAAAAACTGAAAAATCAAAGTTGTGCCAAAGCGTCATTTAAATTAATTGAATTTGGAATAAAATCATTTCGCCCCTTAATTTTGAGTTGAACAAGTAATCCGCAATCGTGGAAGAAAGTCAATCAAAACCCCGTTGTTTGCATAGACTAGTGAGTCAACCGTCTTTGACTCCAGAAACGAAGCCAATTTGGACAAAGTGGTCTCGTTTAAATGAGTCCAATTCATCTGGTTTATTTGAAACTTTGGTTTCAACATAGTCAAAGACTCCAGTTACTCCGATTATTTCTGGTACATCTGCCTTTAGAGAAGAAGTTCCGCAGTTACAAGAGGAGATTAGAACTGATCCTAGTGTAACGGTCGACACTTCTGTACCTGAAACAACTCCATATAGAGTTGATCCAGAAACCATCTCAGTTCAAACCAAGGTTACATTCGAACTAGTAGTTGTTCAAGAACCTCCCTTTGAAACTGAAGTTCGCTTACCTGAACATCTGGAAGTTGAGTTTCAAAATTCAAAAGGTGTCACCCTCTAGTATCTGTCACTGCAGAAGCTATACCTTCTTCAGCGCTAGAAATATTTTACAGACCTGACGGCCTAACTTTTCCACATGGTCTGATTGCTATAGAGGAGATAATAGAGGATCCCCCATCTAGTACCCCGTTACATTTTGCAACTGGGATTCATTTGTGTCCTTCTAATCCTAAGTTTGGTTCTCTTAATCCTCCATTGCAAGTTCCCGTTGAATCACTAGGAAATCTTTTGGATAGACTAAACATGTCTGAGCAACCATCAACATCTAGGAATGTGTCATCTGATGCAGCTACGGTAGAACTTCCTGCTTCCATTCCTACAATGTTTGCTGGTATACCATCTGTTCCGGCTAGTTATCAATCACTAGCTGGAGTCCACTCAGGGGCTACTTCGGTAACATGGTATGCTCCTATTTATTCATCCGGAGTCCCATCTGGTATTTCTTATGTTGAAACTCAACAATTTGATCCTACATGCCAGTATCAATTTGGGCAGACCAGTCTTTAAAGACCAATATATCCTTTAAACACTGGATTGCCGCCATATGGAGGGCAGTATGCCATTTCATTGTTCCCTCCTGAGGAACAACCATATGAGAGTTTCCAACAAAATTCAGGTCAAACTGGACTTACATCCAACGGTTGGGTGCCAATACTGCCACAACAACCAAGGGTTGTATATCCAATGCAACCAATCCAACCTGTGTCGAATATTCCCACTACACCTGCTATTTGACTGTGTTGCAAGCACAAGCACAACTTGTTGTGTCTCAACCTCAAATCTCTCAGGTTGCGATACAACAACCACTTGTCTCTGCAGCTCAATCGCAACCTCAGGTTAGTGCTTCCTTATCTGGAATGACTCAGGCACAAACGTGTATTGTCAATCCGCATCTTGGTCAATCTTCCAGTATTGGGCAACAACAAATGGTCCAACAACCATGGCTGGTACAATACCAACAACCACAGTTCCAGAAAATCCAACCTCAGTTTGGGCTTGGTTTACAAGATCAAACTGGATTTGGTCAATATCAAGCCTATTAAGGACCTGAGCAACAAGGCTTTGTAGGTAATGGACAACCGCATTTTCAAAATGGTTATGAACAACCACACTATAATGGTTATGTCCAATAACCTTATCAAAGTTACCAACATCAAATACCTTATGTCGATATGCAAAGACCTACTGCTCAGGCGATTCCGTCTTATCTTGGGTATGCTTCACCTAACCTGAATCAACAGTTGCCTTTTGTAGCAAATCTAGAACTACCAGATTTGAACCGGTTGACGAATGATCTAATTTGCATATGCCCCTTGGTGGCCAGCGATTCCCCATAAACTTCCCTTCGATATTCCTAAATTCAATGGAAATCCAGGTGAAGATCCATCGAATCACGTAATGACCTTTCATTTGTGGTGCTCATCTAACACCCTAAATGATGATTCAATTAGGCTTCGCCTTTTTCAAAGAATGCTCACTGGTCGAGCAACGACATGGTATATTGAATTGCATAGAGCTTCATTTAATAACTTCAGCTACCTTGCCGTTACTTTTCCAACCCACTTTTAGCTACCCATCAGGTACAAAACGGGAACATAACTCCTTACCAACTTTAAATAGACCATGGCCACTCACATATCTGATCATATTCATGAGTGGCAACGTCGTCGTCGAATGGTAAAGATGTATGTTCCTGATCAACTTTTGACTGAGTGGTTTATTGAGTCCTTATTGCCATCTATCATTAAGGACGTGGCGAAAGGAGGAGTTGTCACTGAAGAGCAAGTCATTTCTCATGCCCAATATTTAGACTTGATCTATACTCAGTCTGGCACACTCTATGACAAAATTCCCGACGCTCCTAGACTAGAATTTTCCATTCCACCTCCTCCTAAATCGAATAGGGAATCTCATGCCAGTGACGGTGTGATCGGTGCCTCAAGCACGCAAACTGCAAGGATTCCATCTGGTAAATCTCTTGCTATTTCTATTCAGAATGCAAATGACAAACCTCTTGCCTCAGAGATTAATGCCGTGTCATCTGACAAAGGCAAAAATCCAAAGCAACCAGGGGGCAAGAAGAAAGGGAAAAATAATAACAAGAAACAGGAGAATTCCACTCCTGAAAAATCATTTGAGAACCCTACTGGGCCAAATAAACCTCTTCATTTTCCATGTTTAATATGTAAAGAGGAGCATTATACGAGAGATTGTCCACATCGATTTGAGATTTCAAAAATTTTGAAGGTTTTGAATACCTCAGCGGTGTTGACTAATCCATTTCCAAACCCAGAAACTAATCTGGTTGCTATCGATCATGCTTCCACATCCCAAGTGCTTATGCTATCCATCTCAAACAAACAAAATGATGCTTTGATTTTGACAAGGAACAAAGATTATGGGAATCCACCGTCGTTGGACAACCAGGTTACTAATCAGCCTAGTAGTTCGACAACGACTTCGCCAGAAGTTGTTCCACTCGTTATTCTTGAATTAACTATAAATCCACCAAAGCAAGTCGTACATAAATTGACATTTAATCCTCATGCTCGAGCTGCTCAGAATTATAATATAGTGAAGGACCTAGCTCAATTGCCATCCACTATGTCGACACTTGAGGTATTGCAAAATTGTCCCTCCCAAAAGTAGGCTTTGTTATCAGTAATAGGTGGGATTGATCCAACGGATTCCAATCTTGTGGCCTTTAATCATAAAGGATATACACCTCAGCGACCGGCCCAATTCGCTTTCCATATACAGGTAAAAGCCCTCAATAAAATTGTTCATCAAACCATCATTGATGAGGGGGCATCTACGTGTATTATGTCGATGAGTTGCTGGAAAACTCTTAGTTCACCACCCTTGTCACGATCATCAACAACATTAAAAGCATTCGATGGAAGAATCTACACTCCATATGGGATTTTAAGTAACTTGAAAGTTGAACTGGGGGGCAAGACAGTAGATATTGAAGTCAAGGTCATTGAAGGAAACCTTGATTACAATATCTTACTAGGAAGGCCTTGGATTTATGCTATGGCTGCCTTTGTGTCAATATATTTTAGAAAGATTTTGTTTCCCTTCCAAGGTGGAATCACAATCGTTGACCAACTAGCCTTTTTTGCTAACGGTTCACAAGCTACTGGAAGCATTCCGTTGATCCAGGGAAGTTCACAATCGCTTCAAAATGTTGGAGTAGGTCTCCTAAAAGACCCTTCCTTAATGGGTACTTTTGCCCTCCTGCCTCCATCTGGTTTCACAGAAGTGGCCAGAGTGGAAACCTATCAAACGATCTCTTCTACATCATCTGAGTTTAAGAAGAGTTCTGACCTTTTTGATAGTGAAGATCATCGCAAGGCGTTGCCACCTAGCCCCATCGAATTTTTGTAGCAACCAATTTTCTGGGCTTGGGCAGCAAACCCGAATCAGCACTCGATGAGTGTTTGGGTAGATAGGTCCTTAGAATATGGTACCTCTTCTGATCCTTGGTATCATATACATTCTACAGACGAAAGAATCATCCAATGAATGATGATAGGAGAGACGCCATGGGAAGATTACCACCATCGTTCCCACCTTCGAGATGACAATGAAGATTATTCAAATGACCTCAATCATCCTTCAGTTTTTTATTTTTTATTAAATTCTGTAAATACAGTGGATTCCGAATGAAATCTGCCCAACATTGAAAAAACTATTGCCATTAATATTTCGACCAAACCTAATATTGTAGAAAATATTCACGTTGGCAAATCTTGTTCTCCAATAGAACTAGATATTTACTGTGCTCTTTTTCACGAATTTAGAGATGTCTTTGCATGGTCATATGAAGAAATGCCAGGCATTGACTCGAGAATTGTTGAACATGAAATTAAGATGTATCTAGATGTCAAAATAGTGTGACAACTGCTTCGACCTGTTCATCCAAAGAAAGCCGCCTTCACTAAGACAGAAGTTGAAAAAATTTTGCGTACTGGCTTCATTTACCCTGTTCCTCTTATTGATTGGGTATCGAATATTGTTTCTGTAATGAAAAAAAAAGGAACGATTAGAGTGTGTGTCGATTATAGGGATGTAAATCAAGCGTGTCCAAAGGACAACTATCCTACACCCTTTATCGACTAGATTATTGATGAATGTGCTGGATGCGAAGTCTTTTCATTCATAGATGGATTCTAGATATAAACAAAGCAATATCCGCCCACACGACCAATCAAAAATTGCATTTATATGTCTGTGGGGCACATTCACATATCGTAAATTACCATTCGGTTTGAAGAATGCAGGGGAAACTTTTCAGAGGGAAATGAATTACACCTTCCATGACATCAAACACATCGTTCAACCATATCTCGACGATCTTCCGACTCATTCGTGAAAACGAACTGATCATCCGCAGCATTTGAGAGCCATATTTTTTCATTGCCAACACTACAAGATACGACTCAATCCACACAAGTGTGTGTTTTTTGTCGGTTTTGGTCGATTGCTTAGTTTTGTAGTTTCTATGGATGGAATTCAACTCGACCCATTTAAGGTTCAGGAAATCCTTGACATGCCTTCACCTTCAAATTTACTTTAGATTCAGAGACTCCAAGGGAAATCTAACTTTCTAAGCAGGTTCATTCCATATTATGCTGAGCTCGCTAAAGGTTATACATGTCTTTTGAAAAAAGGAGTACCCTTCCACTAGGATCAAGTTGCGCAAGCTTCCTTTGATGCTTTAAAAGATTCCCTGATAAAAGCATCATTAATGTACGTTCCTAATTATCAAAAAGACTTCAACCTATATCTCGCCACTGTATATACAACCACTAACATGGTTTTAGTACAAGAAGATAATGGAATTGAACATCCTATATATTATTTAAGTCGCAATCTTAATGATACAAAAAACAAGTACTCTTATGTTGAAAAGTTGGCTTTAGCAGCCATTTAAGCAGTACAAAGATTTCGACACTATGTTCTCTTTCGTAAAACTACCATTGTGTTAGATTGCAACCCTATGACCTACATTCTGTTGCGTCAATTACTGGGGGGCAAATATTCCAAATGGATAGCCATTTTGCGGGAGTTTGATCTGGAATTCACCAAATCGAAATCAAAGAACTATCTCGTCCTTGCGAAGTTACTTTGTGACCTTCCCTCATCATCTAACGATTTAACATCCCAAACATCAATCATGGATGAGACTCTGTTTCTGATATCATTAAGCGATCCATGGTACGGGGATATACTGGTCTATCTCCAAACCCAAACTTTTAGGCCTAACACCTCTCGCTCTGAACAGTGACGTACTCAACACCAAACCAAAGACTATCTGATCATTGGTGATACACTTTCTCGTTTTGGTGTCGATACAGTTCTATGAAGGTGCCTCACACATGAGGAGGCCGAAAAAGTTTTGAATGATTGTCATTCAGGTGCTTGTGGGGGGCATCTATCTGGTTACGCTATTGCACAATAGATCTTACAAGCTGGTTACTTCTGGCCCACAATATTCAAAGATTGCATAATTGTAGTCAGAAGTTGCCATGCTTGTCAGATTTTTGATCGCAAAACCAAATTACCACCTGCACCACTGCATCCAGTCGTTGTTGTTGTGCCATTCGCTAAATGGGGCATTGATTTCATGACATGTAACCCCACCTCAGCTAGGGGGCATGGGTATATTATAGTCGTTGTCGACTATTTTACAAAATGGGCCGAGGCGATGCCTACATTAAACAACAACGGTGAAATGGTTGATCTTTTCTTTTTCAATCATGTAGTTTCTAGATTTGGTGTACCACAGGCTATAGTCACAGATCATGGGTCGCATTTTGGCAATCACATGATGATCGAATTGACTGCCAAATTAGGACTGTCCCATGATAGTTCTACTCCATATTATCCGCAGGCTAACGGACAAGTTGAGGCAATCAACAAAGTCTTTAAGCGCATGCTGCAGAGAGTGATTGGAGTCCACAAATGGAATTGGCATTTAGTCTTCTACTTAGCTCTATGAGCATATAGGACTTCGGTAAGAAATGCGACTGGATTTATGCCCTTTCAGTTGGTGTATGGTTTGGAAGTTGTCTTACCAATTCAGTGTGAAATCTCATCCCTCAAGCTTGTGATCGATCTGCTTCCCGACACTTCTGAAGAAGAGGCTCGTTTCTTGGAATTAATCCATCTGGATGAAACCCGTCGTGACACCGCGTTGGCTAACGAAGCACATAAGAAACGTGTCAAGGCGCAATAAGACAAAAATGTCAAGCCTCATGTCTTCTTAGAAGGTAACCTGGTCTTGCTTTACGATCAGGACTCTGACAAATTAGGAGCAGGTAAATTCGAACCATTATGGATGGGCCCCTACATTGTTTAGTGAGTATTGACAAAAGGAGCTTATGAGATGGTCGATTATGATGGGATTCCACTGTCAGATCCCCAAAATGGGTTGTATCTTAAACGTTTCTATGCTTGATTAAGTGTAGTAAACTCATTGTACATATGCTTTCATTGCATTTTTGGGTGTTTTCTTTTTAGAGTTGTCATTTTGGTTAGGTAATCTGCTTCACATTTGTTGCAGATGTTAGACTTTTCAGAACCGTTTGTTGGGTATGCCGACAGAGCTGGTCGTAGTACGCAAAACCTATCTTCTGCGGCCTGGTCCATTTTCACTCCAAGCGGTGAATTAGTGAGTTTCATGAGGATATGTATTGGTCGATCGATGAACAACATCGTTGAGTATAGCACATTGATTAAACTTCTCTCTGATGATGTTTGGCATGGCATACGTCGACTCATTGTCCGGCTAGATTCACAACTTGTCATTATACAGCTTACTAGTGTTTATTCCATTTGGAACCCAGCTATTTATCGCATGTTCCTAAGAGTTAGGATTTTGGAAAGGCATTTTGATTCCATTCAATATCAACACATTTCTAGAAACTTAAACACATTGACTAATTCATTAGCAAACTATGTGCTAAATAGACATTTGCAGCATTTGTGAAGAAAACATTTCACATCATGATTGCATCACTTAGCCAAAATAAAAATCCAAAAATCAAAAGTAGATATTTGTTTATAGTTTTTACAAAATGTTTTGTGTCCAAGAAAAAATCAGTCATCTAACAAAGAAACTCAAAATGAATGCAGAAAAACATCCTAGACTAGTGATGCTGGTGATAACATGTCACTGCTTGTGCTATCATGCGCAGGAGCCTAGTCCAGCGACTCGGTACGCCAGTAGTATGGCACTGTAACCTCAAAGGTAACTCATCGGTCCTAACATCCTGAATGTCAAGAGTGAGGCCCTCGATCTGATCCTGCAACACTGCCAGGGTCTCCGATATGTCTAGATCCCAAAGGACGGCTCTCCCTACAACCTCTCCTACTGGAGGATCATCTGCCACCCGTGGGCATGCCATTGGCCACACTGGTCCAATATCCACACACACATATAAGTTTGATTAGTCTTGGTAACGTCAAAAACACAAAAACATTATAAAACTAAAAAAAAAGAAGATGTGGTCGAATCATTTTACCTATAACACTCCACTGCTCACCAACTGGTAATGCCAAATCTGGGTTGCCTTGGAAATCCATCTCGATTAATGGATACTCTGCAAATACCATCTCCTAATAGTTGAACCACTCGAAAAAGGCATCAGAGAAGGAAATTTTCGACTGGTCGGCATGTCTGGCCATAAGATCAACCCATCTCTGCATCTGTGGTTCCCTCGGTGTTGGTAATCCCAGTGAAATGTTCTGAGGCTGCATCAGTGGAATCCTCTCCAAAGCAAAAGAAATCAATATGGATCCATAGCCAAAATTCTTAGTTCTTCCATTCTTTACTTTGGAGAGTTCTTCTTTTATAACAGGAAGTATCACCTCACACCAGTTGAACACCTTCGGTTCTAGGCATTCCAGGGCATACTGCATGTAAGATCTGTTTGCCAAATGTAAGGCCGTGCTGTCAGCCAATCTAGCAAAGGTAAATAAAATGGTCCTCAATGGTCGATTAGTGACATCCCTGATATTAATCTTGCCATCTCTATTGGGCTGAGATCCATCTCTGTAGAACTGACAAATGTAATCTTTCACAGATTCGCCCCCACGAGCAAATCTTGATAGTGAAAGAGGGGCACCATGCCTCGATAACCTCATCAAAAAGTAAATATCCTCAACCGTGAGAGGAATGGATTTACCTCTGATCTAGAATACCTGGTCAATAGGATCCTAAGCATCGAGGAAATACTACAACAAACTGATCTGTTGCCTCATGCTAGATATGCGGAAGAACTTCAACAAACCACAATTTCTTAATGCATCAACTGTGCCCTGGTCATGTAAAGCAATCATGTTCTCCTCTTCATGTTCTCATTCATGCCATGTGACAACCATCTTGATCCAACAAATATCTAAAATGCAGGCAAAAGATGATTTAGGATCCAAATTTGAGAAAAACCAGGCAAAAATTTGATGAAAAAACACTATGTAAAGTTGCCTTTCTGCACCCATCGCACCTTGCCTTTGAAAAAGGTGAGATGCATATTGACTGGACAATGTACAACTCAGTATGCATCGCAACTTTTGATATAGGCTAGGTGTGATGATTGGGAAACAAAATCTTCAAACCCCAGGGGCCCAGAAAAATGGAAAAACTAGCTCAGAATCAAGAAAAGATGGAATGAAAATGAAGAGCTCAAGGATAGCTCCTACTTGGTCCTGACGGTGTGGAAAATGGTCCATAGGATCTCCCAAAATCAACTGGTGAAATTTGAGGGGGAAAACCGCTCCAGAGCTCCACAATCCCAAATTTGAAAAAAAATGATGAAAGTGAAAGGTAAAACTACTTTTTATGTTTACTATTCATGTACTTCAAGTAAAATGTTAGTTTTAGTTCTTTTTCATCCATATATGTATTTCTAATCAATTTGA
This sequence comes from Pinus taeda, assembly GCA_000404065.3. Taxonomy (NCBI): domain Eukaryota; kingdom Viridiplantae; phylum Streptophyta; class Pinopsida; order Pinales; family Pinaceae; genus Pinus; species Pinus taeda. Next base: position 78,023 of record APFE030625643.1, on the reverse strand, counting down.
TGGAGTGGTTGAGTAGGTTGAACGACTGAAGAAAGAATCTGATGTGCTAAATAGTGAATTGAACATCTTTGACCACCACTCCAAGCACAATTTTGTCGTTTCGAGCTTGAGTAAAAATGAAACTGACACCAAGCATAGTTCCCCCATGGTTCAAGCTTGTCAAAAAATGAACCCACCTTCAACTAAATAAACTTTTTGAATGCCATTTTATCAGCCTTTTGAACCTTGGTTGTGTACCTCTCATCATCACCATCCCTTTGGCCGATCATACACTTCCACTTGGTTGTTTTACCCCTTTTGAGGAATAGTCAATGGGTGCTCTTATTAGCTAGCCTCTTCATAGAATTCACCATGTTTTGAGAAGTTCCAAATTCACTGGAACCAGTTGCTACCCTAGACACCACTCATTCCTCAAATTGAGTCTCCTTTAAACCCTTTTCAGACTCGTTAAATATGAAAAGATTGTCGAGCGCTGACCTTTCCACCTCGTTAAAGTGATTCGAAATGTCATCTCTCCTATATGATTTTATACTTTTTTGGACCCGAGGGATTATCTTATGAAAAAGTCGAGCGCTTGTTTTTTTCGGCTCATTAAAGTGATCGGAAAAGTCATCCCTTTTGTATTATTTTATCCTTTTTCGGACTTGAGGGATTATTGTACGAAAAAGAACTTATGGAGTTTCCTTTTCATCCCTTTTCAAACTCTCTAAACATGAAAAGGACTGATTTATCCTTGTCGTTAAACTCGTTAAAACAATAGTGACAAACTTGTCCATTCTAGACGAGACCGAGCTTCACTGTCGCTAGACTTGTTAAAACATAGCGACAGGTTTGCCCGAAGGGAAAACTATAGAACAAGCATATGTTATCCTCCTCAAGCTTGACAAAAATAAAGAGGTACTGGTAAGCAATGACTGGGGAAAAAGGAAAAAAACTTGAAGAATTTATGGTAGCAGGTCGCTCTTGAACATGACACTTTCACTCCATCACCATGATTGAGTCGGGTTGGGTTATTTTGTTCACTGGTCATCTCACTATTAGTCTTTCACACCATCCATATTTTGGGGTTAACACTACCAATCCATCTTAGTGTCACTGACATGTTCAAGAGAAGTCATTTAGTTGAGAAAACACAAACCAGTTAATGTCTCATCCACTGCAATACCTCCAACCTTCATTTTTTCATGACTGCCATTCCTGAACCTTGTGTCGTCAATTCGTTTTCACCTCCAGAAATCATTTACTTTTTTTCATGTGTAGATGTGGGATACATTAAATAATTCCTACGATGAGTCACTTCTTGTCGACATCAGCTCATTATCCAAGAAGTTGACTTAGAAACACCCCTTTCAGTTCTTTGAAGCTTGCATGCATCAATGGCAAGTTTCTCACTTCCGACGACAGGTTGACATCAATGGCCTTCGACTGAAATATTTTACGTGGTGTTCGACATCGGATCATATATTCACACCATGTGAATTTTACTATAGTACCTTGAGGGTCATTATCATTATCGGTGATTCCTCTCGTGTTTGTTAACAACTCAGATTATTGGTTGGTAATCAGGCGGTGTCTTTCCATGTTCGACTTAAGAACATCTCTTCACATGGATTGACTTGTACATAGGGAAAATATTGAATGAGTTTGAAGACCTCGGATCTAGTTTCATCCATCCGGGCTGCGATATATTCAGGGATATAAAAACATCAAATGTACAAAGGCGCAGCACAGATAGTCATCCGAACCAAGGATGATGACTCTACATCTGAAGAATCACCAGTCTGCATCTACAGACGACTATCTGATCTATGTACATGAAATGAATTTATAAAGATGAGCATGGGAATGCCTCCCTCATCTAGATCATGAAAATTATATTATGATGATGTATTGTATTGTAACTTATGCAAGTCACCTTCCAGTTCGAAACCTCGGATCCTCATGATAAAGCATTTCACCCGACATCAATATTTACGACTTCATGCTTTAGGGGGCAACTGTTATAGAGATATTTGGGCACATCAACCCCAAACTTATATGTCAATAAAATAGGGCTCTTCAACCCCTAAAAGAGTTGTTTCATACCCTAAAAGAACATAGTCATCTGATTACATCATTCCCCAAAACTTCCACCTAAGAAAAAACTTAACCATATCGATTGCTCCACTGGCAGGGTGTGATGCATACTGAGTGGTACACTGCCAGGGTGTGATGCATATTGATTAGGCCTTCTATAGGGTGCGATGGGTGAGGATGGACAAATGTCCGAGACAGTTTGCTAGGTGGTTGCTCACGGAATCTTCTAGAAACTTCTTCTATGCCACTTGCCTCTCTGAATTCGCTTAGGGATGAGTAAGAGATCCAAAAAATCTCCAAGTGGAACCAATTATAACAAGTGGAATGACATGAATCAAAACCCCAGAGATGACTCACACCCTTTCACACATCTATAAATGGATCCCTCATCTAAGAGATCTAGAGGCTGGAATATTGTGAAT
>APFE030625643.1:48140-63614 GCA_000404065.3 Pinus taeda | reverse complement strand
TTATGATTCAACAAATCATTTAGTCATGGTCACATTGTTTTTTTCTTATTATAAATATGTGAGAAAAAATTAACACAGTGTTGTGATTGAAAAGTATTTTTTTAATTAAACCTTTATTGATGAAGGGTCGATTTATTATCAAAACATTTTGATTGAAGAGCAAAATTTTAGACATAACGTTCCTTGACGGCCAACATAAAAACCTAAAACGTCAAAAAAAAATTATTTGACAGGTAATAAAGAATCCAAATTCCAACCCTGCTTCCAACTATTAAGACCTGCAGCAAATGCACCCCAAGAGGATGGCAATCTTAATAGAGCAGTGATCACGAGTTCTTTGTCTGGAACAATTTCATCAATGGCCAAGAGATCTTCCCTGATTCTAGCTATCTTGACAAAGAAGGATGCCACAATGTCTTCTTTAGTCATCTTTGTGGTTCTTAGCTCGTTCTTCAAACTTGCTACTTGACCAATGTTCTTGATAGTAAATAACTTTGACAATGCTTCATACATTTCCTGAGCATGATCAAATGTTAGCTATGAAAGGGACAAGGTTGTCCTTTATTCCTTCTACCATCAAAGTCATGGCCACCAATTCTAATTCCCTGTATTTCACTTTGTCAGCATCACTGAAATCCTTTGTAGGCTTCTTTACTTTTCCTTTGACCAAGTCCATTACCTTGCTCTTTTCAAGGATTAGGTCAGTCCTCTTCTTCCAACACCTATAGTTAGAGGCCCCTTCAAGTTTGTTCTCTCCCTTGATTGTGTTAGACATCTTCCTTGAGTATAGTAGACTCCTTCCCTAAGATAGTCCTTTTGAATGGTTTCATAATCAAGTGCTTGAGATTGCCCCTTTTACTTCCTTCTTCACGAAAGCTCTGATAATTAACCTTTTTGCGTGATTCAAAAGACCAAGAAGGGTCTCTTTAAAAGTACAATGACTTTATTGACCTATAATAAATCCTAGAAGTCTTCAACGAGGCCTTTGATCTAAAACATGGTGACCCAAGCATGAAACCCATGCTTTAATAAGTCACAATAATAATAATAATTATTATTATTTTCTTTATTCTTTTGACAAGTACATTACATGATGACTCAAGTACATTAATGAAGACCGAACATAGTTACAGTTTCCAACATTAGGAACCACATCCCAGACATCATTCTTCATGATCGACTCATACTCCTCGTTCATCGCATCCTTCGAAACTTGGTGTTTCACGCCTTCTTCGAATATACAAGGCTTAGATTGTACAATGGTACTCATGGCAACTAAGTACCCTTCATACCTGTTCAGATTCTTGCTTTCACGAAATGTCCCCCTTGGTGCAATATGTTTCTCAGCATCTTCAAGAGTATCTTTAAGCCACAAAGGTCTTTTTCTTGAAGTAGAGGGCTCACTAGGAGGTGGATCAATGGGATCCATCGGACCTTCCAAATCAAGCATCAGGTCATCAGATAAAGGTTCATCCTACTTTCCTGTATCATCATCATTATTGCCCTTCCTAGGGATAGGAAGATCTCAGACTTTCCAAAGGGCAGAATCTTCATCAAAAGTGACATCATGACTTATTTCCACTTCTCATTGGCCAAGCATATAGATTTTATATGCTTTCGAAGTTTCATTGTAGCCCACAAACATTCCTTTCTTCCCAGATGCATCTAATTTGTTTCTTTTCTCTTTCGGCACATGAAAATATATGAGACAACCATACATTCTAAAAAGAGAAACATCAAGTTTCTTTCCAGTGAATACATCTTTCGGTGTCTTGAAGTCCAATGCTTGATGTGGGCATCTGTTTTGAACATACACAGCGGTGTTGGAAGCTTCTCCCCCTAAGAACTTCGGTAGACCTTGGTCATGAAGCATGGCACAAGTGGGTTCTATGATAGTACGATTCTTCCTTTCAGCAACTCCATTTTGCTCGGGAGTACATATAGTAGTGGTCTCCCTCTTAATCCCAGCTTCTCTACATTAGTCAATGAATTGATTTGACTCATATTCGGTCCCATTATCAGTCTTTAATATTTTGATCTTCTTCCCTGTTTGATTCTCGACCAAGGCTTTGAAAGAGCGAAACCATTTGAACACCTCGTCCTTCTTCTTTAAGAAATAGATCCATGTTTTGCGAGAGAAGTCATCCACAAAAATTGCAGGGTACAAATATCCACCCAAAGATGTCACGGGCAACATACCTAATAGATCAGAATGGACCAATTGAAGAATATCAATCATTTGACTTTCACTTGAGGGGAATGGTCCCCTTGTATGTTTTCTAATTGCACAATCCTGACACGCACCTTCATGATCTAAGTTGAATTCGAGAATGCTTGTGACCATCTTCCTTACATCAGGTAAGGCTTTGCAATGAAGGTGAGCAAATCTTCGGTGCCATAATTCGGATTGAAGAGAAGTCTCGCAAGTCATTGCTCCCAACGGACTTCCTCCAACCTGATAGAGACCTTCAACCCAATCCAAGAGTGAATGCATCTCTTGGGTTCCTTTGCCAAACACAAACCTACCCATCAATCAATGTCACCTTGAAACCTTTCTCTTCCATCGCAGAAATAGAGACCAAGTTCTTTTTCATATCATGTACATACAATGCTTCTTGTAAATGAAGGGTTTGACCTTAATTTAAGTGAAGAGTAATAGTCCCAATTCCTTTCACGGGATAAGTGGCATTCTCCCCAAGTATAATCTCCATATTCGTCTTCTTTTCAATCAAGTTTGAGAGAGCCTCTTTGTACCCAGTGAAGTGCCTTGAGGTACCACTAGCAATCAACCAAAGATCTAATGTATCTGGAGGAGAGTCAGTGGTGAGGGCATAAATAAGATAAAATTCTTTTTGTTTTTCACCCACATTAACTTCATCATACCTGGAGTTTCTTGACTTCTTGGGAGGATCACCATTTCCATTTTGAGTAGCGGGAGCATTCCTCTTTCCTTTGTTGAACTTGTTGTTCCTTTGATTGCCATTGCCCTTGTAGTTGTTGTTATGGTTGTCATCATCTCTTGGAGTATCCTTCTTATGAGGAAACTCTCTAGCAAAATATCCAAACCTATTGCAATTGAAGCATCTTCGTTTCTTCCTTCTCTGAATCCTGGCTTGAACCCTTGACCTTGTCTTCTTGGACCAGCATTGTTCTTCCCTTAGCATGAGCGGAGAAGGCGATAGGATTGTTTCCATATGAGGGCTTGTCTCTTTCCATCATCCTTATTTCTTCTTGAGTGCATCGATCCAATAATTCATCAAATCCTGGAATCCTGTCATTGTTGAGGATGGTAGTGTTAAACACATCCTATTCTCTTGTAAGGCCTCCCAAGTGAAAAAAGAGTGAGCTCCCTGCCACCAATGACTTCTCCAATAGATAGTAGATCATTCTTGATTTATGTAATTCTCATGAAGTAGGCTTGAATGGATTCTCCTCTATCCATCTTGATGTCTTTCAAATTGTTCTGAGAAAGAGAACTTGATTTGCATTATTTATTTTGAACATTCCAAACAACTTGTCATACATCTCCTTAGATATTTCCAAATCAAAAATATAGGCAACCAAAGGCTTGTGAATAGAATCAAAAATAATTTTCTTAGCTTTAACCTCACCTTTCTTGTACTTTGTTTGTGCAGTTACGGATGCATTTGAAGGAGGCTCCACTACTCTTCCTTTGACATAGTCCATGGCATCATTTTCTTCCAAAGTCAAATCTAGAGACATATTCCATGCATGATAGTCGAATTTGTTCTTAAGCTTTTCCTCGGATTTGAAGCAAGATGTAGTCGTCATTGGGACTAGTTCCAAGTTCTTGTCCAACAGCTTCCCTTAGTGACTGCTTTTCCTCACTCTTGCTTGGGCTTTGTCTTCACTTGAGCTCCGATACCATGTTAATTTTAGCAAAATTTACTTCAATGTTCCTTATCATCCCGATGACAATTTCCAATAGTAGTAATCACATTAACTTAAACACATTGATAGTAAATGCAGATAGAACATAAAAACATGTGAGACAAACCAAGACAAGAGGACACAAGGTTTGGTGCATGCCAGGAAAAAACCCCAGTGTGGGGAAAACCCTTTGATCAAATCTTATTATTATTCAATAGTTCAATAGAGAGAGAGAGTACATAGATCAAATTTACATGCCCAATACATATTCAAAACAACCCTGTCAAAATCAGCAGCCAATAACAGTCAACTGCAGCCCTAACCAGAAAGTCAACGTTGGTCAAATCAGCATCAAAATGTCCTCCAAGCAGCTTGGTCAACAACAAACTAATTCGGCCTTCAAAAAGAGTCAAATTCAACCCCAAACAGTTCATTCAACCTCAATCAAAGGAGAGAGAAACACTGTTGTAATTTTTGCAATCAAATTTGAATTCAACCTACACAAAACACCTCAAAATTTGTGCCCAGCAACTCAGTCTAGAGAAATTGGAATTTTGCCATGAGGATCGAAGTCAAACTTGGTCAAATGAGCCCTAGTCAACGCTAGTCTGTTTCTCTGAAATTCAGCTTGTCCTTATCCTGAAACATGTGGCCTCCTGCCACACGTGCAAAGAAAAGAGAGGTTGTCCCCAAGTTGTACAAACCAATCAAGAGAAGAGAGAGAGATGAGTGATGTCCAAACGAGGAGAGAGGTCACTCCTATTTATACAATTCGTTGAGGGTGTGGAGACACATTTATTGGGCTTCTTGAGCCTACATTTGACTAAAGCCGACCTTGACAATTTGTGCATGAGAGAGAATAAATTCAAAATTCCACTTCTGCTTGTCAGAATGAGATGATCTTTATATCAAAATTGGACCTCACGTAAAAAGAATCTAATGCATAATCATCTCCATTCATATGAGCTATCCTAAGTGGAATTTGGCCCTAGTTGCCAATTTAACTATTATTTTAGATATATATTATATATATATATATATTAAAAATTAGGATATTTTCATACAAATTCTCATTCGTGATACAAATTCATTTGATTCAAACATAGATCTTCATTTAGATGTAAGTTTTACAAAATTACAAAGTAACATTATGCATACAAATACAATTGTGACATAATACATATTCATCAATGATCAAATAGGAGAAAGACAAGATACTGTACTTTTCTCATTAAGTCATCAAAATCAAAAAGTGTTACATAGGTAGTAGCAATGCCAATGGCAAATAGAAATAGCAAATAAAAAACAACTACAAGCCTAAAGGCAGTAGGTAGCTCATGAGTCATCAATCTTCATCATCAATACCAGCGTCATTGTACTCATTATCATGGTCACCATTGTTGTCCTCTGTTGCATCCTCCTCTGTATCCAATGTCATCTCTACATCTTTGGGTGTGTAGGATGACCCCTCTATAGTATCACCATCATCCAAAATTGACAAGCTCTAGCATTGGCTCATTAAGATCCAAGTTGGCTAATGCCAACTCAACACTATTGTCCAAACCCATATCATCCAAAAAGACATCCCACATCTTTGTCTTTCCCTTCAACCACTCATCTCTTTGCTTGTAAATAAGACGAAGGTTGGTGTGCACATACAACATTGTCTCTGCCTTGGACTGCTCAAGCTTGCTCTTCTTGACACTATACAAATTCCCATATGTGCTCCAATTCTTCTTGCATCAAGAGGATGAAGTCACCTGAGAGAGGAGCCTCATGGTTAACTGTTGTAGAGGAGGGCTTGTTGCCCCATGAGTTGCCCACCAAGAATCAGGCTTCCTAGCCCCCCTATCTCTAATCACATCATATCCTGCAAATCGACCAGTGTTAGTGGAAAACTCTACAGAGGCATCCTCCACCTCATCAAGGGATACTTTACCATGAAAATTCCGCCTCAATGCATCTTTCCTCCCGTATGAAATTTTACCATCCATGTGAGGAGGGAATCTGCGGGAAGGTCCACCATTCAACCACTCATGGCTGTAGTATTTTGGGTTCAATGAGTGAGCCAAACAATGTAAAGGTATGCAATTCTTGTCTCATTTGCTGACAAGAATATCTTGTATGGTGGTGAAGAAGGCCTCTGATGATGTCTCGTACTCGGGGCACTCGCTCTGTAAAATAATGCTCCTCACAGACTCAACCATGGAATCCCATCCCTCATAAGCCTCTCCTAGGATGGATTGGTCTGTATCTGCAAATTGAAGCAAAGGAATGATAGGGTCCATGATCTAAACAAGTAGATCTACCCTCTCCCACCAAGAATCATCTAACACTGTGTCCTTCACTCTTTTTGAGGTTGCTTGATCTGTCTTTCTCCAAAAATACCAAAACTCTGAAATAACCGTGGCCCCAAGAGCGGTCTTGACCTCCCTCAACCTCTTCAACATGATGAATGAAGAGGCAAACCGTGTATCTGCAATCTTCAACAATGATAGATTGGTGTACTCCTTGTAGATAGTGAGGGCATTTGTATGATTTTGTACAAAGTTGTGGATATGTCGTGCATCCTCAATAATGCTTCCAATCCAAAGCACATCAGAATCAATAGATTTAAGTGCTAAATTCAAAGAATGGACAATGCAAGGTGTCCAAAATCATGCTAACAACCTTGCAAACAGGTGCATTATCTGTAATGATTTACACACAAGAATCAACACCTGCATCTTCAATAACTTTAATAAACAACTCACCCATATATTGTGCATCCTTGTATTGTTGAAGTGCATCCACTGATTTCAAGAAAACTAGACCATTCAAGGAAGACACCATGAAGTTGATGAGTGGATGTTGTGCTAGATTTGTCCATCCATCAGAAACAATGCTAACCCCAGATGTTGGCCATGTTGATTTAATAGACTCAAGCATTTTGTCCACCTCTTTCTTTGCCTTTGTCAACAATGTGGTTTTAAGCTTCTCTGACCCAGGAGGCATATACCCTGATGGATCCCCTTGAGCTAGAGCTCGGCACATCTCAATAAATAAAGGTGAGTGTGCAACATTAAAGGATATGAAGTTCTGATAAAAAAAATGCAATGGTGAGATCAAGCTCTTCCCATTTCTCTTTTTGAAAAATCTTGTCCATTGAACCAAGTGTCATTGCCTTTTTTTCTGTTGCTTGTCCCCCACGAAAACTCTCAAATGGAAATTTGTTGCTACTTTTCCTCAAGAATGGAAGGGGATCATCATTCTTGGTTTTTTTAGATGTTGCAAACACCTTTGCAATAGTTGCATTTCCACAAGGGATATTAGTTATCTTGAGGTTGTTGTCTTCCCTCAACATTTGAAGTTGTTGTTGCAGCCCCACTTCCAATATAGGGAACACTTGCAGACCCTGATGAAATTGGAACAGGAGGGGCATCTCCAATGGGGACATTCTTCCCCTTTCTTTACCCTTCCCTACTACCCTTGATTGAGCCATGAATGTTGTAAAAAAATAAAGAAAAAATGCACATGCAAACTATTGTGATAAAAATGCAAAAAAATAGGGACAAAATGCACTTACCTGTTGCTTGAATCGCCTCCAAAATGCTCCCACACCCCTTTGCTCTTCGCTCTCACACACCCACAACAAGAGAAAATGAGAAATGTGATGTTAGAATGGTCCAAATCCGTCTTTTATGGCCGCGCGACAATCCAAAAATTGGGACACATGTCCCAGAAACGAGACACGATCGAACACGATCCAAAGGACATGTGTCCCACCAAATCATGTCTGATTCCCCTGATTCGGGACACAAGGGGGCTGAGAAACAAATCCAGTTTCATAGTCAGCCCCACAATGGCTGTCAAGGTTAGTGTTTGATAATCTAGCATTAGAACCTACAAATTAGGTTCTCACCTCAATGCTAAATTACTCAAGTATATATGATATTCATGCCTATTTGGGTACAATGGTAATCAACCCCCGAAACACGTGTATCCTGAGTCGATCTTGTGAAGTGCTTCTAATTGTCTTTGGGTTATTAGCCCATATCTTCAACATGAACTTATGTACCTTTATTCAACTGCTTGCTAGCCATTAGTGTTGCAAGAACTATGTGGTCTCATATCAAGTCTTAAGTTTTGTGAGTCTAAAACTTCAAGGCTTGACCCTTTAGACATTTTAAAAATTCTGAGACACAAAGTTAGCACTTCTTGGGGCTAAACTAGTCATGGGGTTTACAAACTCAAGATGCCCGGACTTTTGAAAAGATGAATTTTTTAGTCTTTCATCTAAAAGTATCAACATTAGGAATTATGACACACCTCTTCTCCCAATAACTGTGTCCTAACAACTTCTAATTTGGTATTTGAGCCTTATTTTAAGTACATCTTGTATTCACAGAAAATAAGATCTTTATTATGCCCTAAAGAATTAGATGTTTAAACATATAAATATTATTTCTTCCCTAGTGGCACTGAGAGAATAAGATCTCATTTCATGATTTTGAGACACATAATTAGCACTTCTTAGAGACTAAAATAGTCATGGGGTTTACAAACTCAAGATGCCCACACTTCAAAAAAGATGATTTCTTTAGTCTTTTATCTTAAAGTATCAACATTGGGGTTTATCACACACCCATTCTCCCAATAACCTTGTCCTAACAACTTCTAATTTGTTTTGAGATTTATTTTAAATACATCTTGTATTCACAAAAAATAAGATCATTATTTTGTCCTAAAGAATTAGATGTTTGAGCATATAAAGATCTTATTTATGCCCTAGTAGCACTAGGAAAATCAAATCTCATTTCTGCGCTAGTAGCATTGCTACCACAAAATCTAGCAAGCCTTGATGAGAGAAACCCTACAAGATAGTGCTAACAATGGGGTAGAGACCCAATGTAACCTTAGCCAAAACCCTCTGCTCTTTGCAGATTTTCACCAACGGGATGAGTCTGAGTAACAGAGGAAGAGATCAATTCTAAGGTAGATAGGTTGTAGATAAGGCGCAAGATGATCTCACCAGGGCTCATTCAAGAGAGAGACACAATATAAGTTCAAAGGCTTCTTTAAGGACGCAATTTGCTCTCGATGAAAGCCCTAAAAAGGGAGGCACAAGACCTAGTGTTTGATGTATTTGATGATAATGGGAGTTCCAAGAGTCAAGACCAAAGGGAAAAGGTTCCTTGTGATGGATTCCAACAATTACAAGTCTCATGAAACCTTCAAGAAATTCCTCAAGTTGAGGGAGAATAAACTAGGGTTTCCCTCTTAGGGCAACACCTAGGGCAAGAGCTTTTATGGATGAAATTTGAGTGGATGCCCACCAAAATGATAGGTAAAGTAGTAGACCTACCTCTTGATGTTTAGGCTCTTAAACCACCAAAAAGCATCCTCCCTAAATTTCGCTCCAAGAACTAGATTCTCCTTCTTAGCCTTAAAAGGATCGAATTTGAGAAGAGAAAATTATGGAGAAAATAAGGTTGATCACCAAGTGATTGGACTAGTGCCTTGTCCTATGGGTATATGGAGTCTATGATGCTTACACCAAATTTGTTCCCAAGGAGGCTGAAATTTGAGGCCCTAACTATCAAAATTCCAGCATTTACCCACTCAATGGTAAAATGTAGTTTCATGGAAGAGATACAAAGAGATCACCACTAGGAACATTCATTACATGCTATAATGAGTAATGAATACAACATTCATCTAGATATTCATCGATAAATTGATCTTCAACAAATATGGGCACAAGACCTAACTAGAATCAATAGTTCCATGTGTTCAGACATTGAAGAAATAGATATTCAACAATAAGATCCACTTACAAGATAACATGTAATATATCCATCCATTAGACCAAGAATAGCTCCAAAGAATATCCAAAAATCAGCTTCCAAATGTCAAAATGCATCCAAGTATCTCTAATCCACCCACAAGAATCAAGTACGCAATTTCTAAGATGTCTGAAATTCACAAGTTTGATGATGAGAGAGATCAAATGAGGTCTCTCTAACATATATGTGTCCAGTGATGTCTAATTTTAGCCTACTAGCCCCTCAACTAATAAAATAATGGCCAAATACTAGATAAGATCACAAACTGAACTTATAGCCAATGTGAAAACATGATAATTAACCCATAAGAGTGCTGAAATGTTGACGTCATGTAAGCGCAGGTCTCCTTTAGGCAAGTGTTGGGCTCCTCTAGTGCCAAAACGAATGTAGAGGGCTCCAAAAATAAAGGTCTAGGGATTAGCACCTAGACTTCCATGCAAATCATCTTGTGGACTCCATTTTTGGGTTTGGGCACAAAAGCTAGTCTCATGGGTCTCTTGCTGGTGAAATACCTTGGTTCTGCTCCAACGTTGAGGGATATGAGGATGGTGCTAGCCCTCCCATCTCTCAATGGGTGAGACAAACCTCATCTAGGCCTCAAATCAGCAGCCAAACCATGTGATCATTGTTAAGCCAATTGGGGCATGTTGATCCAAGTGAACCATCTCGTGAATAATATAGGGCAAAGTGCAAACCTACTGAGATATTGAGAGTGCCCATGGATATGAATGATGCTCTACAAGTGACAGGAGTCCCGTGGCTCACAATGCTTCACCTGTAGGGTGTCATATGCTCCTCTAGTGGGCTTGGGCCCTAGTTAAGTTGTCCAACCCATGATGAAAACCGCCTGCCAATCACACAAAATATCCAGTGTTGCATCTTCACCATTAGGTACGATAATCATTAGTGCATTTAAATGGACCAAGCTTGTTAATCAAGGGCAAAATGACACTTAATACAAGGCTTCCCTTCCAAATTTGGAGTTTTGATCACGTAGTAATGTTATCTCCGTAGGTAGGAGTGGCTAATGGATGACCCTATTAGGTGTTCCCAAGCCCTAAGGGGAAAGACAAGTCCCTGGTATATCCTTCAATCAATAGGTGTCATGTGAATAAGGATGTAACAGAGGGGAAAAGGGGTCTCTGAGCCAAATGCCATGGTCAAAGGGTAGCAATGATGAGGAATTCCACATTTTGGGCATACAGATGTAAGAAGGGAGTAATCATGTATGGATGAGTTACCCCGAACTTTGTTTTTTCACCCCTCTTATTGCCTTTTGCTTTTTCTTGATTTTTCTTTGTATTACTGCTTGAAGCTCTAGGAAATGCGAAGATGGTTTGAATAATGTGTAATAGTGGTTACCCCTTAATGATGGCGCAGTTCATCACCCACCAAGGGTTGAAACATTCAAGGGTTCATTCCCATGATGTGGTAGGGCAACATTGGCCCCACAAACTGAGTGAAGGCCATAATGATAAGGGGTAGAGCTCAAGCTTGCCTTTTTCTGACGTGCTAATGTTAATGTCCCAACCATCTTTTGCATTTTATAATTTTCTTTCTTTTGTTTCTTGCTTGTCAAGTGCACCTGGAGATGTGTTAATTTTATATAATGGTATGTTCTATGCTTAAGAGCAATTTACTTCATTTTTCTTACTAGCCCAATATCAATTTTCAGATTAGCAACCAAATTAACATAATAGTAAATGCAGATAGAACATAAATAAAAGCAGTAGAAGACAAGCCAAGACAAGAGGACAAAAGATGTGGTGCATGTCAGGGACAAACCCCAATGTGTGGAAACCCTTTGATCAATTCTTCTTATTATCCTTCAAAAGTTTATGTAACCCCCCGAAATAACAACACGTAACTAGTTAACATTAAATTTCAAAATGTGATGAGACAGCTTACCTGTGGAATGCTAGTTGAATGCTAGTTGAATTCTGCTAACTGCAACAAGTTTTGGGGACGACTCTCCACCCAACCGTAGGCTCAATTGCACAAAATCTTGCTACAACTGACCACCCCCGAGTCCTCAATCAACGTACTACTGCCAAGGAATCCTTTGTCTTACAACACTATTCTCCCTAGAGAATGGATGGTGGAATCATGGAATGCCTCTCATCTTCCTTACCATCTATTAAATAGAGCAAACAATGGAAGGGGAACCACTTCCACACACTCCATGTGTGAACATGCAACTTTACTGCTTTCTTGTTTTATTCTTTTGTTTTTACTTTTTGATAGCTTTACTGATTTTTACTGCTTTCTTGTTTTATTTCTTTTGTTTTTACTTTTTTTTTGTTTATTCTTATATTTATTTAGAGGATGTAATTAATTTATTATTTTTATTTTTTATTATTTATTTACTATTACTATTTTTTGTTTATTGTTTATTATTTATTAAATATTATTTATATTATTTATTATTAAGGGACATTACAAACTCCCCCACTTTTAGGAACTTCGTCCCGAAGTTAAGTTGAATTATTTATTATTTATTATTAAGGGACATTACATTTATCTTGTTATTTATTACTTCATGTAACAATCCCAACACCCTCTGTTGAACTAGTATAACCAGCGGGCATCAAAAGTTTCACAGCACCCGGGAAATCCCAAGGAATCTTCGTCCTTTTTCCCACTTTCGAAATCAGGCATAAACCTCCTCAGTCTATATCCTAGTCCAAGGCTCGCGCTTGACTCAGACCTCATCTGCCCCCATGGCCCCAAGGCAGGCATCCGATACATCGCTCAATGTCTTTGGGCATCTCGCAAGGTTGGCCCACCCCCTCCACAACTCACTAAGGCGCACAACCCCAGGCATCGAAGTCCTTACACCCCTACTAGACTTCGGCATCCCAACACAATACTAAGCACCTAGCCTTCAATATCAGGCACTTGGCCTCCTCAAGATGGTCCCATAGCCCTCAAGAAGGAATCACTGGCATATGTAGTGTTGATTGAGTTTGTCCCCAACACATATGGTGTTACCTTATTTTCCCTCGTGCATACAGGCTCGCACGAGATCATCAAATAAACTGGCCCTCTCGACCCGTTTGTGGAGTCCTGTCAATCATCACACCTCAACATGCAACCAATGCATTAGCTATACCATCATAGCAATGTTGCTTGGGAGCAGGAGCGGGAGCGAGGAGCGGGGAGCAGGAGCGACCATTTTCAGAAGCTCCCGATTTGGAAGCGAATCCAAGAGCGTTTTTTATAAAAATATTAAATACTATATTATTATATATATATATATATATTATATATTTTTATTTTTTAATTTTTGATAGCATTATGTCCAACAAACATGTAGATCGAATGATGAATTAGACATTTAAAATAAGGAAAAAAAAAAACTCAGACTGATCATTGAACCAATTCACATCAATCGATCTAGAAATTATAATCAGTCATCAACCATGTCACCAAGATAGTAAATCACCATTTCAACTGGCAACTACTTGGAGTCTCATGAATACATGCTTCATCAAATTCCAATCTTAAAGGTTTCAACTTCAAGCTTTTCAAATTGAAATTCAATAACATTTATCATATTGATCACCAAAGTCTGTACTGTGTAGCTTAGTTACCATTTACAGGAAGTAATATCTAGATATTTAAGTCCTTAATTCAACTTAACCATGATTGAAATGTTATAATAATATAACATGGAAACATGATAAATTGAATGAAATGGAAACACTTTAGTCCTTTCACGAGCGCATATATTTCTAATTCACATCAGTTACAATGAGTTATTATTGCCAAGGCCAACTTCAAACTTCAAATTTTCATTGTCACAGTGATATATTGTTTACAAAAAATATCATTATGATATGAAAGAGTCAAGAGTCAAGAGTCAAGGACTCAAAACTCAACAATTATGAAAACTAAAGTCCAATAGAAACTAAAAAGACAAGTAAACTGTAAATGATAAATCTACATGTGGCCCTTGCCACGAGAGTCTCCAGGAGTATAAGCAGGTCGTGGTGGTCTTCTAGGAGTCTCCCGCACAGACTGACGACCAGAACTAGAACCTCCACGTGAGGGTGTAGATGGAGGTGGCGACAGCAAAGGAACAAGACTCGGACCTCGAGCACTGCTACTGGATGGTGGAGGTGGAGGTGGCATGGCTGCTGCAGGTGCTTCATCTTCATCCCTTATAAGTTCCTCTTCCAATTCTTCAAGATGTATAGTGCCATCCTCCAAATTGTCATCCTTTGGGTGATTGTCCCAAATCTTATATGTGGGATCCTCATCAGCCTGATCACAGTAATGACTCAACAACCTCAAGTTGTAGTGCACATAAACCAAGCTTTCTGCTCGGTTTTCATTGAGTCTGTTTCTTTTCACATTATGTATGAAGCTATAGGTGCTCCAACACCTCTCTGCAGAAGAAGTATTTACAACCTGTGAAAGAACTTTTTTTGCCAATTTTGGCAAAAGTCTTTGGCTGCCAGATGTTTCCCACCATGTGAGAGTATCAAATCTATCTCTGTCGTCCATTGCATGGAAGTTACCATACAAACCAGTGCCACTGAAGTATTTGCCTATTTCAAGGCGTACAACTGCACATTCCTCCCTGTCAGGTATCAACTTTTCTAATGCTTGCAAATATCCACTAGTTACCTCTGGATCTAAATGGGGTTTGGTCCTAATCCCACCCCCTGGTGCAGGTTGACCCAACCAAGATGTAGAGTAGTATTTTGGCGTAAGGATATACGCCAAGCAATGTAGTGGAAGATTAAGTCTATTCCACCGTTCACACACAATCGTGAATCAGTTTGTACAAGTCGGGATCTCTGTTATGAACAATATCTTTTATTTGCCCCAACATGGTATCCATCTGCTCATACACCTCGCCAATCACTGGTTTGTCTGTATCTGCAAACCGAATCATGTGATAAATGGCTTGGTGAAATCCAATACTTGCCTCACACTTGTCCAAAAATGACCATCAAGAGCGGCCTCCTCCACCAGTTCAAAACCTCGCCTGTCAGCTGCATTTGTAGCCCTTTCCTTTAATACCTGCCAATGTGGACTTGATACCATGCTAGCCAATGACTCTCTTAACTTCAAAAGGCGCCTAAAGGTGAGGTAATAGCTACCAAATCTCGTCTTCGCAATCTTCAACAGCTCCAATCTTGAGTGACTGCGGAAAAGGCCATGGGTAATCTTGAGTGACTGCGGAAAAGGCCATGGGTATTGCTATGATTTGTAATAAATTTTATCATTTGTTTGCCTTTCTTGTACAAATCACCAATCCATGTGTATTGTGCATTTTTGTTCTTGACAATATCATGCAACAGAAGGTTCAATGTGTGAACCAAACATCCAGACCAAAATATATTGGGGTATTTGTCTTCAATAATTGCTCCCGCTGCCCTACAATTCGCAGCATTATCGGTGATGACTTGTATGACATTGTATGGCCCAATACGGTCAATTGTTTCAAGTAATGCTTCTGCAATGTTGATGGCGGTCTTGAACTTGTCTGAGTAATCATGTGCAGTGAGAAATATTGGACCATTAACAGACACAGCAAGAACACTTATCAATGGCTTGCCTTTTACATTTGTCCATCCATCAGATATGATGGACACCCCATGCTCAGTCCAAGCACTTGTCATTCTATTCAAAGAATGTGATATTTTTTGCTTTTTCATTATCAAGGCCAACGGTTCTTGCCTTGTCATACCCAGGGCTCTTGTATCCTTTAGGGGCATCATTTATGGCCGAAACCATTTCGTGCCAA
>APFE030625643.1:32529-47989 GCA_000404065.3 Pinus taeda | reverse complement strand
GTACTTGTAAGCTAAGTTTAACGGTTAACCATTACAAGAAGTAATATCTTAGATATTTCTAAGTCCTAACTTCTAACTGTTAACATGAAATGAAATGTTGTAAAATGAAACATGAATAATGAAATGAAATGAAACAAATTTAGTCTTTCATGAAGCATCATATTCATAATTCACAATCATTACCAATGAGTTATAATTGCCAACTTCAAACTTCAAATTTTCATTGTCACAGTCATATATTATTTACTAAAAATATCATTATGATATGAAAGACTCAAGAGTCAAGAGTCAAGGACTCAAGACTCAGCAGCTATGAAAACTAATAGAAACTAGAAAAGACAAGTAAACTGTAAATCTACATGTGGCCCTTGCCACGAGAGTCTCCAGGAGTATAAGCAAGTCGTGGTGGTCTTCTAGGAGTCTCCCGCACAGACCGACAACCAGAACTAGAACCTCCACGTGAGGGTGTAGATGGAGGTGGCAACAGCAAAGGAACAAGACTCGGACCTCGAGCACTGCTATTGGATAGTGGAGGTGGCATGGCTATTGCAGTTGCTTCATCTTCATCCCTTACAAGTTCCTCTTCCAGTTCTTCAATATGTACAATGCCATCCTCCAAATTGTCATCCTCCGGGTGATTGTCCCAAATTTTATATGTGGGATCCTCATAAGCCCAATCACAGTAATGACTCAACAACCTCAAGTTGTAGTGCACACAAACCAAGCTTTCTGCTCGGTTTTCATTGAGTCTGTTTCTTTTCACATTATGTATGTAGTTGTAGGTGCTCCAACACCTCTCTGCAGAAGAAGTATTTACAACCTGTGAAAGAACCTTTTTGCCAATTTTGGCAAAAGTCCCTGGCCGCCATATGTTTCCCACCATGTGAGAGTATCAAATCTATCTCTGTCGTCCATTGCATGGAAGTTACCATACAAACCAATGCCACTGAAGTATCTGCCTATTTCAAGGCGCACAGCTGCACATTCCTCTCTGTCAGGTACGAACTTTTCTAATGCTTCCAAATATCCTCTAGTTACCTCTGGATCTAAATGGGGTTTGGTACTAACCCCACCCTCTACTGCAGGTTGGCCCAACCAAGATGTAGAGTAGTATTTTGGCGTAAGGATATACGCCAAGCAATGTAGTGGAAGATTAAGTCTACTCCACCGTTCACACACATAATCGTGAATCAGTTTGTACAAGTCAGGATCTCTGTTATGAACAATATCTTTTATTTGCCCCAACATGGTATCCATCTGCTCATACACCTCGCCAATCACTGGTTTGTCTATATCTGCAAACAAAATCATGTGATAAATGGGCTTGGTGAAATCCAATACTTGCCTCACACCTGTCCAAAACTGACCATCAAGAGCGGCCTCCTCCACCATTTCAAAACCTCCCCTGTCAGCTGCATTTGTAGCCCTTTCCTTTAATACCTGCGAATGTAGACTTGATACCATGCTAGCCAATGACTCTCTTACCTTCAAAAGGTGCCTGAAGGTGAGGTAATAGCTACCAAATCTGGTCTTCGCAATCTTCAACAACTCCAATCTCGAGTGATTGCGGAAAAGGCCATGGGTATTGTTATGATTTGTAATAAATTTTATCATTTTTTTGTCTTTATTGTACAAATCACCAATCCATTGGTATTGTTCATTTTTGTTCTTGACAATATCATGCAACAGAAGGTTCAATGTGTGAACCAAACATCCAAACCAAAATATATTGGGGTATTTATCCTCAATAATTGCTCCCGCTACCCTACAATTAGGAGCATTATCAGTGATGACTTGGATGACATTGTATGGCCCAATACGGTCAATTGTTTCAAGTAATGCTTCTGCAATGTTGATGGCGGTCTTGAACTTGTCCGAGTAATCATGTGCAGTTAGAAATATTGGACCATTAACAGACACAGCAAGAACACTTATCAATGGCTTGCTTTTTACATTTGTCCATCCATCAGATACAATGGACACCCCATGGTCAGTCCAAGAACTTGTCATTCTATTCAAAGAATGTGATATTTTTGCTTTTTCATGATCAAGGCCAACGGTTCTTGCCTTGTCATACCCAGGGCTCTTGTATCCTTTAGGGGCATCATTTATGGCAGAAACCATTTCGTGCCAATAAGGTGAGCGAAAAACATTAAATGGTATCCCACATGCATAGAGAAACCTGTAAACCTTTGAATCCACATCATTTCTACACCCCTCATCAAGGAAATCTGATATGGTTCTACGGCTTAAAGATGATGACCTTGTGCCTCCATATCCACTGCCTTGGGAGGATGCTGAAGGAGTTCTTTGTGATTGTGAGCTTGGTTCAAAGAAACCCCTTGATTTTTTTGATTTGTATTGGGCTTCCTCCTCTTCCCTTATGTATTTGGCTCTATCTGTTGCTGACACCGCTGTACAAGTTTTGATTCCTATTTGTTTGTCTCCATCCCATGGCCTTTTCCCGCAGAGGTGTCTTCTAGCATGGGTGTATGAACCTGTGTAATCAGTGTTGCAATGGGGGCAATGAAATTTAGTGGTTCCACCCCCTCTCCCTGTTTTAGCCCTGTTAACATATTTCCACAATGGGGTTTGGTCTTGTTTAGTTTTTTGAGGGTCATGTTCACCCTCCTCCAGCTCCTCACCGGGTTTTCACCAATTCGACTTTCTCCAGCTTCTTCATCCCCCTCTTTAGTTTGGCCCCTCCGTTTCCTACTCTCCAGCACCATAATAAACATAAAAGGGACCAGGAAGAGGAAAATGCCAAGAAATATAGCCAGGTCCATGGTGTTTGATGTTTGTAGGGTTTTGATTCTTGAATCTGCAAATTAAATTTTTACTTAAATTTTTAACATTACCATGAAATGACTCAGGATGTTTGAGAGTGGTTTCGACCTCATTGGATTTCATATGGAGAAACTAGAATTTTAGATTTCATTCAAAATCCAGCAAACTTATCAGGATTTCAGGACTTCAAAATTTCAAGATTGGGGGATTGCAATGTTTCCATTGTATTTTGTCATGTATTAGGGTGTCATGTATTAGGGTATGGAACTCGTATTTAATCAAGAGCACTAATCCCTCTATGTACATTGATGTTAGTGGCATTGGTTGTCGAACTCCTCAATCATGACCCTCCTAAAAATGTACGCATCACTCAAACAAAATCTTGATTTGACATGCTATGCTTTTTCTATCTTATGTTAATGCTTAGAGGGTGATATTGATGACAAAGATCTCTATACAAATCCAAAGGTAATGACAAAGATACCTCTGGATATTAATCCTTAGAGCGTGATATTAATGACAAAGATCTTGATTTTCCAACAAGACTAAAAAATTAGACATTTCTCGTGGTGGCAAGAGGCCCAAGCATAATCAATAGATAACAGATTTACTTGTCTTTTCTAGTTTCTAGTAGTTTTTATAGCTATTGAGTCTTTGTTATTTATTATGATATTTTTTTAAACAATATATGACAATTTAAGTTTGAAGTTTGAAGTTGGCAATTATAACTCATTAGTAATGAATTATGAATATGAGGCTTCATGAAAATTGAAAGTTGTTTCATTTCATTTCATTTTATAACATTTCATTTCATGTTAGATATTATTTGTTGTTATGGTTACAATTAGCTTACAAGTACATCTTTGGTGATCAATGATGATAAATGTCATATATTGAATTTTGAAAGCTTGAAACTTTAATATTGATGAATCATGAGACTCAATATGTTGTATGTTACCATGTTACTAACTTGTGGATGTGGTTGATGAAGATTATAACTTCTAGATGATTGTTGTTATATGGTTCAATCTATGTTTTTAATGTTTTTTATATCTAATTCATCATTCGACATGTTTTTGTTGACATACATGCATCAAAATATCAAATATATATATAATTATATATATATATAAAATGCTCCAGGATTCGCTCCCAAACCGGAAGCTTCTGAAAATGTCGCTCTCGCTCCCAAATCGTACTCCGAGCGGGAGCAACTCCAGAGCGCCTCGAGAACGCGCCCCCTAGAAAAAAACACTCCCTATGTTTTCGAGAGCTTTTGGCCTTTTTTCCAAAAAAAAAAAAAAAAAAAAATGTAGTGATGTTCCAAATGCAATTTTTTTCAAAAAAAACAAATCAGTTTTGAGTGGAACAACTTAAAGATCAAGCCTATGGCCCTAGTATTGATATGCGATAGATGGTAATGTTAAATTCTTAAAAGTAAAAGTGACATTCTCCTTAATCTTCATTTTCATCCTTTTACTTAAATTTTTAACATTACCATGAAATGACTCAGGATGTTTGAGAGTGGTTTCGACCTCATTGGATTTCATATGGAGAAACTAGAATTTTAGATTTCATTCAAAATCCAGCAAACTTATCAGGATTTCAGGACTTCAAAATTTCAAGATTGGGGGATTGCAATGTTTCCATTGTATTTTGTCATGTATTAGGGTGTCATGTATTAGGGTATGGAACTCGTATTTAATCAAGAGCACTAATCCCTCTATGTACATTGATGTTAGTGGCATTGGTTGTCGAACTCCTCAATCATGACCCTCCTAAAAATGTACGCATCACTCAAACAAAATCTTGATTTGACATGCTATGCTTTTTCTATATTATGTTAATGCTTAGAGGGTGATATTGATGACAAAGATCTCTATACAAATCCAAAGGTAATGACAAAGATACCTCTGGATATTAATCCTTAGAGCGTGATATTAATGACAAAGATCTTGATTTTCCAACAAGACTAAAAAATTAGACATTTCTCGTGGTGGCAAGAGGCCCAAGCATAATCAATAGATAACAGATTTACTTGTCTTTTATAGTTTCTAGTAGTTTTTATAGCTATTGAGTCTTTGTTATTTATTATGATATTTTTTTAAACAAAATATGACAATTTAAGTTTGAAGTTTGAAGTTGGCAATTATAACTCATTAGTAATGAATTATGAATATGAGGCTTCATGAAAATTGAAAGTTGTTTCATTTCATTTCATTTTATAGTATTTCATTTCATGTTAGATATTATTTGTTGTTATGGTTACAATTAGCTTACAAGTACATCTTTGGTGATCAGTGATGATAAATGTCATATATTGAATTTTGAAAGCTTGAAACTTTAATATTGATGAATCATGAGACTCAATATGTTGTATGATACCATGTTACTAACTTGTGGATGTGGTTGATGAAGATTATAACTTCTAGATGATTGTTGTTATATGGTTCAATCTATGTTTTTAATGTTTTTTATATCTAATTCATCATTCGACATGTTTTTGTTGACATACATGCATCAAAATATCAAATATATAATATATATATATATAACGCTCCAGGATTCGCTCCCAAACCAAGAGCTTCTGAAAATGTCACTCCCGCTCCCAAGTAACCTTGGCATCAGCACTTGGGCTCTCTGCGTCACCCACACAAGCCCTCCAGTGACTGCGTAGTCCAGCAACCTCTGTGTCTTCCTAAGTAGCTCTGCATCTGCCTCTCTAAACTTTGTGTTGGTCCTTTGGCACTATTCCTGCCTCTCCGTTATGTACTCGCTACCTCTTGCTGCAATCCAAACCTCTAGTTCAAATTTCTCAGCAAGCCCCGCTCCAAAAATCGAACTGACTAATCTCCCTCAGTGTGTCTCCAACTGACCCTCAAGCTTTTTCTTATACTTTTTTTATTGATGAATCAACGACTGAGATTAAGTCCCTAATCAACGACTAAGATTAGAATAGACTTGATCTTCGTCTCTTAGAAGCTTCTCACCCTTATATTTATTAATACCCATTAATATTTTTATTTTCCTAAATATAGACTTAGGAACTCATTAAAAATATTAATTATTTTAATAACTCTTCATCTTGATGGAATTTCCCAAAACGATTTCTGGGTCATGGAGATTTCATGTGCTTTAGCCTCTCCACCAATTGTCATGGCTAGAGCACATCTGATGCTACCCCAAATCAATACTCCCTCTTAGCGAGGAATGTGTTCCAGTAATACTCCACAACTGAGCATCACCCTGATCATCCGACACCGGTACCTGTGGTGATGTTTGGCCTTCCTACCCAACATCCTCTGCACTGCTACATCATGTATTGTTGCCCATGGCTCTATCACTGCCACTGCTACATCTGTACTGCAGCTCCCTCTGCATCCTTGTTGTTGTTGGTCCTTTCTCCCAACACTGCAACTGCCTCTGCATCCATGTTATTGCTGGTCCTTCCTCCCAACACTGCATCTGCACTGCAACATCATACCCATTTCTGCTACTAGAATGGATTCTTTATCATCCCTATCCTTTCCCTGAAAGAATCAAAATTTGTTCTTCCAAGGGCCTTGGTAAGGATGTTTGCCACCAGTTCTCCTATAGAAGTGTAGCTCAACTGTACAGCTCCTCGTTGGACATAGTCTCTGACAAAGTGACACCGAATATCAATGTGCTTTGACCGATATGAAATATCGGATTCTTAAAGAGCTTGATGCAACTCTGATTATCACACATTATCCTGGTCGCTTCCATCCTTCTTATGAATAGGTTCACAAGCAATTTTCTAAGCCATATGGCTTCACACGAAGCAATGCTAGCGGCCATATATTCTACTTCAGCTGAGCTCAGAGCTGCAGATTTTTGTTTCCTACTGCACCAAGAGGTCATTCCCGATCCAATGTTGAAATAGTACCCAAAGGTACTTTTCCGATCTACTAAACTTCCAGCCCAATCTGCATCAGTAAACCCACTCAATCTGATATCCTTACTTCTGGTGTACAAGAGTCTATAATCGATTATTCCCTGTAAATATCTGAGAACATGTTTGGTTGTTGCCCAATGAGCCCTCTTTGGTTCCACCATGAACTAACTAAGGGTGTTGACAGCATAACAAATGTCTGGCCTAGTATTGACTAGATACATCAAGGACCCTATGAGTTGCCTGTATAAGGTGGGATCAACATCTTTGTCTTCTAATACATCAATTTACTTCTAGTTGGTGATCATTGGAGTAGCCATCGGCTTACAGTCCTGCATCTTGAATGTCTTCACGATCTCTGTAGCATATCTCCCTTGTCCAAGGAAGATTTTATCCTTCTGCTGCCAAACTTCCAGCCCTAGAAATAATGCATCTGTCCCAAATCCTTCATGTCAAATTCTGTGGCTAGATTCTTCTTGCAGTCCTCGATAAGCCTAGATGAACCTGTCAGAAAGAGATCATCCACATACAATACTAGTATTAGAGGCTCAACTTCTACAACCAAATAGTAGAGATTGGGATCAGCATCACTCTTGATGAACCCCATTTTCTGCAAGTAGCCATTAATTCGACCATACCACGCTCTAGGTGCCTGTTTGAGCCCATACAAGGCTTTCTTCAATCTGCATACATGAGACTTCTTCTCATGTGTCTCAAAGCCTTCTAGTTGTTCAATGTATACTTCCTCTTCTATTACCCCGTTCAAGAATGCCATTTTGACATCCATGTGATGAATCTCCCATCCCATCTGAGCTGAAGAGGTATCACAGTTCTAATAGATGTATACCTGGCTACTGGAGCGAAGGTCTCTTCGTAATCAATTCCTTCTTTCTAGGCATACCTCTTAGCCACAAACCTAGCTTTGTATTTTTCCACACTATCGTCTAAAGCGTATTTAATCTTATAGATCCATCTTGAACCTACCATTGATATGTCTTGAGGCCTAAGCACTACTTCTCAGACATCATTCACTATTATAGAGTTGTGTTCCTCTACCATCGCATCCAACCAGACTTGATGTTGAGCGGCTTCCTGAAAACTGGAAGACTCCCCATCCTGAGCTACTAATGCCTGATATCTATCTGGCTGTTTTCGCTCCCTTTTATTGTTTCTTGGTGCACTGATGAAATCTCTTGCATCCCGCAGAATCTGTCGAAGTTTCCTGCTAGTTATTCCTCTGGTAGCAAGTGCTTCTATTAGCTCCTCCTCTTCTTGTGATTCTTCTTGTTTTGAGGAAGAATTCTTAGCTTTCGCTGGTTGAAGTGGTTTGACCAACAACTCGTCTTTTGACTGCTCCTCGAAAGGCATTTCTTGAGATTTTCTGAAGGCCCTATCCTCCATGAACTTCACATCTCATCGAACTACTACCTTCCTACTCCCTGGAAGATAGATTCTATATGCCTTAGCGTTCTCGCTATATCCCACTAGATATCCTTTCTCTACAGTTTTATCTAACTTCTTCCTTTTCTCCTCGGGTATACAGCAATATGCTAAACTCTCAAATATCCTGAAATGGCTGACTTCAAGAGTCTTTCCGGTGAAGACTTTCTCTGGAGTAATCTTGCCGAATGCCCTATGAGGAGTTCTATTATGGACATAGACTGTCGTGTTGCATACTTTTGTCCACAGAAATTTTGGCATATCCTGATCATACATCATGGTCCTAGCTACTTCCACGATAGTCCTATTCTTCCTTTCTACTACTTCATTCTGCTCTGGATTGTAAGGAGTTGTCCACTTTCTTTTGATGCCCTTCTTAGCACAAAAATCAGTGAAGTCCTTATCGACATATTCTCCACCATTATCTGAGTGCAAAGCTTTTATTTTCTTCCCTGTCAAATTGTCTACCAGAGCCTTGAACTCTTTGAATCAACAAAAAACCTCGTCCTTGGTTTTCAGAAAATAAATCCAAGTTTTCCTTGAGTGGTCATCAATGAAGGTGATGAAGTATTCGGCACCACTAAGAGCTTTAGCGGACATAGATCCACAGATATCTAAGTGTATCAATCCTAGTACACTCTTGGCCCTGTTTTTACTTTTAGTAAATGTTGTTTTGGCATACTTGCCCAAAGCACATCCTCTACATAAATCATCTCATTCTGTACTAAGATTTGTAACTCTTGTTACAGTTTTCCTGAGAATTCTCAAAGTCCCATGATGCAAGTGTGCCATTCTTTTGTGCCATAGTTCATTCAAATCCTTGTCTCCATTACTGCCTATCAGTGCCATTGGTGATTCTAGTTGTAACCTATGCAACTTGATACTTTTGATTCCGATCTGTACTTTCTTTTTCCAACTCGGGTGTTTGACGTATACTTTCTCCTTAATAAAAAAAACGTCGTAGCCCTTGCCTTGAAGTTGCGATACGAAAAGTAAGTTCATCCCCAATCCTAGCACATGCAGCACATTGGTAACACGGAACTGCAATCCCTTTTCTGTTTGAAAAACGATGGTACCCTTCCCTACTGGAGTACACTTTGCCTTATTCCCCATGGTAATCTGAAAATTCATCCTTTCCTCTTGATAATTTGAGAAACATTTTCGGATTCCTACCATATCTGTTTGAAAAACGATGGTACCCTTCCCTACTGGAATACACTTTGCCTTATTCCCCATGGTGATCTGAAAATTCATCCTTTCCTCCTAATAATCTAAGAAACATTCCTGAATTCCTGTCATATGCCAGGAGGCTCCACTGTCTATATACCATACCTCTGATGATGCCAAGCTTGTCACACAAGCAACTTCTTCTTCCAATCTGGAAGCCAGCATAAAGAAATCGAAATTACTCTCTCTTGTGCAATTTTCTAAAAATCTGCGCGAGTCTCCTGACGTAGATGCCTCTGCATCATTATCTCGACCCATAATTGATTTTCCCTTCCTGTCTCTGATTACTTGTTTTGATACCATGCGAAAATTCTATTACTGCAGCAACTGATTTATTTTACCTACTTATTTTCCAATAAGTTATTTACGAAAACCCTTCAGTAAATATTAAAATAAATTCTACTGCAGATATCACACCATAATACAGAAACAAATACATGCATAAGAATCAAACACATCAGCACAGATATTTTTGGACAATTGTCCCCGAAAAAACCCAATGCAGGAAAACCGATGTAATAGAGGAGGATTTTATTATTAAGCTTTTCTCGAGAACAACTAGGGTGCCAAACTGGCTCATCCAATAGAGACAAATGCTTTAGCGCCCCCCCTAGGCTCAATGTCTGTCCAGCTCGCCTCTGCGCAATTCCTAGACCCTCTACGTCAACATCTACCTCACTGCGTCAAACACTTGGGCTCTCTGCGTCACCCATGCAGGCCCTCTAGTGGTTGCGCAGTCCAGCAACCTCTGTGTCTTCCTAACTAGCAATCCAGACCTCTAGTTCAAATTTCTCAGCAAGCCCCACTCCAAAGTTGTTCTAATGATGAAATGATGTTTGTGATCATGTAAAAGAACTTACTTCAACCATTGAACCCAATCCTACAACAAGAAATCATTAATACTAAATGCAGAAATAGAAAAAGACAAGAACAAGAGATACATGTGAATAAGAAGTGAAACGAAGAAAAGTAAATGATACAAAAGGGCTTTGAGGCTCATCAAATGGCCAAGCCCAAGGAAACTCAGAGTCTTATGAAAGAGACCAAAATTTAGAAGTTGAACATGGCACCAATCTTCATTATTTCCATCAATACCTACAGAAATACGAGTACTCTCCATAAGAAGTCTAATAAAAATCCATCCCTAGAGGCAAATTTGATTTGCTACTTTTACAAAATGATTAGGAAACATTCGCCATGAAAAGAGGAAGTTTTCCCCACCAAAATCCCTTAATTAATGAAAGTGGTTCCCAATGCTAGGAATCTGTATTAAATGACAGGGAACACATTCCTAGATTTTTTCAATCATTGGAGCTCCAAAATCTGTGCAATTATTTCAAAATATTGTAGAATTGAGACTTCTGTGATCCATGTCAAAATTACGAGAAATGTGGATTAAAATATATATATATATATATAATTAATTTAATAATTTAATGAAATAAATATTTTTTAAAAAACTAACCATTAATTTATTTTATTTTTACCTGATTTAACTTATTTTCCATAAAAATAATAATATTATTAATTAATGAGTAAATTTGACCGGGGTCCTAAAGTCAAAAATTAGCCGTTAATCAAATTTTAGCCGTTGGAGTCTCTGCTCAGACTATTTAAACATGCTAAGCTAGATCTGTTTCTTCAATTTGTCCTAACGATGAACCACACTAGTTGGTTCGAAACGCGTCGGCAAATGAAATTTTATGTGATTTACGCTGAAGAATCTCTCGTTATTTCAAAATATCTTCTTGATTTATTATTTAATATTGATCCTCCTGTAGTAGGGAGCAAGTCCCTAAATTATCTCCTCCAAATCTTCATAATCTACCCAATATTCTCACAATATTCCACAAAAAATAAATAATATTAAGCACAAATATGCAATTATCCATAAACCTTCCTAATGAACATATTAAAGTTAAAAATACATCATTTAATGCAAAAATAGAGGTTTAATGTGCTAAGACGGTCAGATGGGCCTTAATTTACATTTAATTTAGAGGTTCATCACACATTGCTCGTATTGTTGGTATGCTCCAGGCAGGGGGTCAAACAACAAAGCTAAGTTCGCCACAATTTGGTTTTTGCTAGAGCTGGCTTGGAAAAAAGGCCTGTCCAACCTTCAAGTTATGGATGATTCCAAAAATGCTATAGACTGGGCAAATCGTAGGGCATCGACGAATAATATTAGCTTGGAGACTCTTCTCAATGATATTTGTCAAGTAGCTGATTCCTTCGAGCATGTATTTTTCTGCCATATTTTGCATGAGCTGAATGTTGAAGCAGACAGCCTGTGAAAGAAACCACTTGCTCTCCCAGTTGGGTCTGTCAGAATACATGAATTATCTGATGGTGTTGAGACAGAGTCTATGGAAACAAACCACTCTTTTAAGCTAGTTCTTCGTTTCTCCTTTTTCCAGTTTTCCTGTAGTTGGCAGGAATCAAGTAGTCGATAAATTGGGGGTCTCAATCCCCTCGGTTGTTACAGATATTTTTGTTGTATAGAATCTCAGTCTCATATGGGAGGTCCTCAGACCCAGATACTGATAGTTTGATGATTAGGCAATTAGGTGACTGGCAGAATATGTATATATATTATATTTTCCTCATGAATATATACAATTTTTCCTTTGAAAAAATGCATAATAATAAAATATACATTATAAAATATCGATAATTTATTAATGATAAAGTATACTTAAAGAAAGCTCTTAATAATTAAATATGCTACAAGTTATGAATCAAATTTAATGGTAGGATTTGCCAAGCTGGTAAGTTTGACTCTACTTTTGGCAAATGGATGTGATTGAGTTCAACCCTAGGCCATCGTCACCTGTGCAATAGAGGTTGGACCTCCTGTACTCCATCACTCAATGAACCAGACTGTCTCTCTCAGATTTGAATTTCAGCAGTGAATGACTGAGTCCAGACTCAGGCGAGTGGCTCCTGGTGGAAGGAAGAATACCATACACAGAGGGAAGAGGAAACAAGCATGGTGCCCGCCTTTTTTCCAATAATTTTTTAAACCTCCAAACCAAGATCCAGTTTGAATTCCATCAAAACTCAGATGAATTTTATGCCGAACTTAAATGCTTTGATTCGATTCCTCTTGAAATTCGCCGAATTTCAAAAATTTCAACCTTGAATTTCACTGAATCCAGTGACTTAGTGTTTAGGGCATAACACGTGTGCACTTTCCAATTGGGTTTATTATTTTTTCCTGAGATAAATTTCTAGTAGTATGTTGTATGGATAAAGAGAGAGAAGATAAGATGATATCATAATTTTATTAATGTCCACAAATGACTGAGAAAAAGGTCAATAAGGCTATAATATTAAATCATTAATGCATGGGCTATGAGTATTACGAGCGCTCCTGAGTCCTGAACAAAACAAACAGACAAAAGCTAAAAAGAAGATATACAAATATCTGTGAATGAAAGAAAAGGGCCTCCTCATAGTATAAAAGTTCAAACCCTAAGAGGCATGAAGCTTTAACTCAACTTGGAGCTGTTTCGAGAACTCTTTTAGTTTCAGCTGTTTAGTTTCCTGTAGGAATTATCTTACAGTGCAGAATCTGTTTACCATGGTTTAGAGAACTTTAAACAAGTAAATTCTTCACATGTTCAATCTAGTTAAAGTCATAAATCCCCCATCTGTCTATGCATTTTAGGCTATAATGATGATTATTCTCCTACAAGCTATGTGACAAGGTTCGTCGAACTTTAACCTTGAGGTTCGAATTTTAACGAACCTTAAAAATATTTAGAGGTTTGGCGAACCTCATAGCCATTGACCAAGTCCATATATCAAAACTCATAACTTCATGTCACAACTCAAGCTTGTAATTTATCCTTACAGTTTCCAATTTTGTGATAACATTTTTATGTTTATTGATGTTGATTTCTGACTATTTTATCCTATAATTCATTTAAAATTAATATATGTGTATATATATATATAGAAGAACCTCATCCGAACCTCATTAAAAAATTTGAACTTAAACCGAACCTAATCATTGTCAAACCCGAACCATGTGACATTGCCTACAAGTATGGCAGTACTGGTGAGCATTATTAGTTAAGATCCATTTTGTCGTATTTCAATATTAAAATCTCCTCCTAACAGAATCTGCAGAGCACAGATTCTTGAGGTGTCTGACCCATAGTTGCGGGGGAGCGCCCCCCCCCCTTCGAACCCGCTCCCGAAGCGCGCTCCGGGCGGGAGCGGCTCGGGAGCGCGCTCCCTAAATCGCTCCCGGACGGGAGCGATTTTCGGGAGCGAGCTCCCTACCTGAAATTATGCGCTCCCTGCCGATTTTGGGAGCGTCTTAGGGAGCGGCCGCTCCGTCGCTCCCGGAGCGATTTTTAAAGCCCGGGAGCGATCGCTCCTGATCGCTCCCGGGCTTTAAAAAATCGCTTTGGGAGCGATTTTGAGCCGGCCGAGAGCGGGTCGGCGGAAAAAAATTCCGCGGACCCGAAAAAAATAAAAAATTTAAAAAAAAAAATTGTTTTAAAAGGCCCATTGGGCCAAAAAACATTTCATTGTGAATGTTTGAAGAATTGGAAGAGCTTGAAGAGCTTGAGTTTGGAGCAAGGAAGAGCGAGGAGCGAGGAGGAAGGAGCGAGGAGCGAGCCTGCAGAGGTAAGTAGGTTTAATCTAGCTAGTTTAATTTAGTTAGGTAGTAATTTAGGGAATTTAATTTAGTTTATTGAGTATTAAAATGATGAATTGCAATTAAATTGATAAATTAAGTTAATAATGCCAATAAATGAAATTAATTTGCAGATTGTCCCTACAAACATCAAACACCATGGACCTCACCATATTTCTGGGCATTTTCCTCTTCCTGGTCCCTTTTATGGTTATTATGGTGGTGGAGGGTAGGAAACGGAGGGGCCAAACTGAAGAGGGGGATGAAGAAGCTGGAGAAAGTCAAATGGGTGAAAACCCCGGTGAGGAGGAGCTGGAGGAGGGTGAACAGGACACTCAAAAGACTAAACAAGACCAAACCCCATTGTGGAAATATGTTCACAGGGCTGAAACAGGGAGAGGGGGTGGAACCACTAAATTTCATTGCCCCCATTGCAACACTGATTACACAGGTTCATACACCCGTGCTAGAAGACACCTCTGCGGGAAAAGGCCATGGGATGGAGACAAACAAATAGGAATCAAAACTTGTGCAGCGGTGTCAACAGCGGATAGAGCCAAATACATAAAGGAGGAGGAGGAAGCCCAATACAAATCAAAAAAATCAAGGGGTTTCTTTAAACCAAGCTCACAATCACAAAGAACTCCTTCAGCATCCTCCCAAGGCAGTGGATATGGAGGCTCAGGGTCATCATCTTTAAGGCGTAGAACCATATCAGATTTCCTTGATGAGGGGTGTAGGAATGATGTGGATTCAAAGGTTTACAGGTTTCTCTATGCATGTGGGATACCATTCAACGTTCTTCGCTCACCTTATTGGCACGAAATGGTTTCGGCCATAAATGATGCCCCTAAAGGATACAAGAGCCCTGGGTATGACAAGGCAAGAACCGTTGGCCTTGATAATGAAAAAGCAAAAATATCACATTCTTTGAATAGAATGACAAGTGCTTGGACTGAGCATGGGTGTCCATCGTATCTGATGGATGGACAAATGTAAAAGGCAAGCCATTGATAAATGTTCTTGCTGTGTCTGTTAATGGTCCAATCTTTCTAACTGCACATGATTACTCAGACAAGTTCACGACCGCCATCAACATTGCAGAAGCATTACTTGAAACAATTGACCATATTGGGCCATACAATGTCATCCAAGTCATCACTGATAATGCTGCTAATTGTAGGGCAGCGGGAGCAATTATTGAAGACAAATACCCCAATATATTTTGGTCTGGATGTTTGGTTCACACATTGAACCTTCTGTTGCATGATATTGTCAAGAACAAAAATGTACAATACCAATGGATTGGTGATTTGTACAAAAAAGGAAAAAAAACGATAAAATTTATTACAAATCATAGCAATACCCATGGCCTTTTCCGCAGTCACTCAAGATTGGAGTTGTTGAAGATTGCGAAGACGAGATTTGGTAGCTATTAC
>APFE030625643.1:0-26877 GCA_000404065.3 Pinus taeda | reverse complement strand
CCACGACCTACTTATACTCCTGGAGACTCTCGTCGCAAGGGCCACATGTAGATTTATCATTTACAGTTTACTTGTCTTTTTTAGTTTCTATTGGACTTTAGTTTTCATAACTGTTGAGTTTTGAGTCCTTGACTCTTGACTCTTGACTCCTTCATATCATAATGATATTTTTTGTAAACAATATATCACTGTGACAATGAAAATTTGAAGTTTGAAGTTGGGCCTTGGCAATTATAACTCATTGGTAATGATTGTGAATTATGAATATGATGCTTCGTGAAAGACTAGTTTCATTTCATTTCATTATTAATGTTTCATTTTATAAATTTATAACATTTCATATCATGTTAACAGTTAGAAGTTAGAACTTAGAAATATCTAAGATATTACTTCTTGTAATGGTTAAACTTAGCTTACAAGTACAACTTTGGTGATCAATGATGATAAATATTATATATTGAATTTTCAATTTTGAAAGCTTGAAGTTGAAACTTTAAGATTGAATTTGATGAATCATGATTCACGAGACTCAATATGTTGCAGTTGTAATATGTATTTTACTAACTTGTGGACATGGTTGATGAAGATTATAATTTTTAGATGATTGATGTGATATGGTTCAATGATCAATCCATGTTTTTTTATGTTTTTCATATCTAATTCATCATTCGACATGTTTTTGTTGACATATATGTATCAAAAATTAAAAAATATAAAAAATATATATATTTTTAAAAAATCGCTCCCGAATTCGCTCCCAAACAGGGAGCTTCTGAAAATGGTCGCTCCCGCTCCCGCTCCCAAGTAACATTGGTCTGACCGTTGCATCTGTCTTTTCAAAGTATTAAGACTGTCACTTTAACTATAATGAAACCATCTTAATAAAAACAGAAATGCATTATTTCTCAGGATTGTGTCACATGTAACAATGCCTAGCAACCAAGGGAAGAAAACCACTATTATAGTATTTGTGACTTTATTGATGTAACAAAGTTTGGGATATTAAGAGATATTTTTAGGGCACTAACATATGTCCACTTTCCAATTGGTTTTATTAGTTTCTTTTGAGATAAGTTTCAAGGAGTAGTACGTTATATTAATGAGAAAAGATAAGATAATATCATAATTTATTGATGTCCACAAATGACCAAGGAAAAGGTCAATAAGACTATAAGATAAAATCAAGAGAATCCATGGACTATGAGAGTGTCAGGGATGCTCGTAAACAATACAAGCAGAAAAAAGCTACCAGGGAAAAGGTCAATAAGGCTATAATATAAAATCAGTACTCCAATGACTGTGAGAGTGTCAGGGACACTCCTAAACAATACAAATAGAAAAAAGCTAAGAAGCTATACAAATATCTGCAGATGAAAGAAAAGAGCCTCCTCAAAGTAGTACAAAAGTCGAAACACTAACAAGTGTGAAGCTTTAACTCAACTCAGAGATGGAATCAAAAGTAGAACATACTCGGTGAGAGAGAGAGAGAGACTACAGAGCAAGCCCGTTAGAACATAACCTATCTAGAAACCGCTATACAGACAAGAAAAACTTCATGTTTCATGGCACAAAGCGTGGAAGAACACATAAATGACAAGCAGGATGTTGATAACAAGCATAAGTAATTTGGTCCATGGCCACTTTGCAAAGACTGGAAAGTTGAACATATTCAGTGACAGTACAGGAAATGACTACTCTGAAATGCTACAACCAAAGTTATAGTACAAGTGCATGGGAGATGGCTCTTGGAAAACCTAACAATATATGCAGATGAAAGAAAAGAGCCTCCTCAAAGTAGTACAAAATTCCAAACCCTAACAAGTGTGAAGCTTTAACTCAACTCAGAGATGGAATCAGAAGTAGAACATACTCTGAGAGAGAGAGAGAGAGACTAGAGAGCAAGCCCGTTAGAACATAACCTATCTATCTAGAAACCGCTATACATACAAGAAAAACTTCATGTTTCACGGCACAAAGCGTGGAGGAACACATACATGACAAACAGGATGTTGATAACAAGCCTAAGTAATTGGGTCCATGGCCACTTTGCAAAGACTGGAAAGTTGAACATATTCAGTGACGGGACAGGAAATGACTGCTCTGAAATGCTACAACCACAGTTATAGTACAAATGCATGGGAGATGGCTCTTATGCATTTGTTTCTTTGTACATTTTGTAACCGTTACATGAATTTGTAGATTGTATCTAGATTTTGGGATTTTATTATCCTGTTTCACCTAACTAAAGGAGAAGATGGCTACTCACCATAAGAAGTGACAACCATAGAAAACACTGGACCCCGATGTGCTTGCCATGCAAGCTTTGGAACAACCTTGTCACTGCTTGCATCAATTGGCCATGCTCTGATGTTTCCATCCCGATGACCGCTCCAAATTACATTGTGTGCAGCATCAGCAAAGAGGCATGTTGTAGGAGAATCTTCTATAGGCAAAAACACGAAAGGAGCTGTATCTTCATCTCCAGTTATAGGGCTACTTCTTGTGTCAGTGACGTAAGCCTTGTCAATGTCCCAAAATCTCATTCCACATTCTAGCCCTGCCCATAGCCGATTCCCGGTACAGGTTATTGTGTAAATGGCTTGGCCATCTTGTGTTTCTCTAAGAGGATGAGGCCTTAGCTCAAGAAAAGCCGGTCTTCCAGGATGAATTGCTTCTCGAGTAAGACCTTGGAAGATTCCCTTCTCTCCACCGGAAGCCACAAACTCCTCTAAACTAGGAGGAGGACTGAAACTAACAGAATCCTCATTTTTTTGCTTCTGATGAATCTCGCCGAAAAACTCTACTGTTGGGGCTCTTCTCGAATCAGAATTTGCGTTCCAATCTCTCTGTTTAGGCAGGTAATTATCAATTTCTGTTTCTATTGAATGTTGAGTAGCTGTCTGCATTCCCTTCTCCTCCAAATCACCAAAGTCCAGCCAAATATCATCACCTGATGGTGATCTCGTTTGTTGACTTGCACTATAATTTAGATCTTTGGAGAATTTTTCCCCTTCAATTATAGCAGGTGAAACTTCATTCTCGTGATCTTCCGTCCAGAGGCCGGAACTAGGATATGGATCTTCTTGAGATATTGACAATTTATCTATTCCAATCCAAGATTGTGCAGGATCTGTGCCGACAGAAGAAAACTGAGCTCTGACCGAAGAATTGGGATGATGATTGGTCGGGGACTCAAATAAATTGGTAGACACGAGAGGAATTCCAAAAGGATTGCTGAATCCAGAGCTCAAACCTTCAGAAGGCCAAATGGCTGATGGACTAGACTCTGCACCTGCGGAGGAAGCAAGATGTAGATTAATGTCATTCAAAACCTCAGATGTCTCCGCTTTTGAAGCCGAGGAAGGGTTGGAGTTAAAACCATCCGACAGAAGATCCAATGTACTCTGAGGGGATACATTGCCATGTGAAGGATATACATTTTTGTGATACGACGGTGAAATTGAGGAGCTTTTTAGATTGGATGCATCGTCACCCAATAAATCCGGGAAGCTCTGGTTCTCTTGTCTACCATGCGGTTCTAATAAACCGAAATCGAACGAATTGGGGGCAATCGGACTCGGTTCTGCATTCGAAGATGAAAAACCCCAAAGCCCATCGTCATCGTCTCCAAAGTTAATCAATGAGGGCAAGGAATCATCAACTCCATTTGAATTACCAGAATCCTGACGCCTGCCAGCCATATTGTCCAAACCATAAACCTCAATCTCCTGTTATATAAATTCCATGAATGCAAAACTTTCATTTCAAAGCTTAAAGAGCCTTAGAGTCACTTAGGCATCCGTTCATTTAGGAGAGGAGCTCGATCTTTGATTTCCCTTCAACATCAAAGGCTTGAAAGATATTTTGTTTTGTGTGTTGAATCTTCAACAGCAAATCAGCACCCAAGAATTACAACTACTTACAGTGGAAATCCAACGATATAGATGACCAGAAAATCCGAACCAGATGATCCACCACGCTCTAACTCTCATTCCGAGCTGTAGAAACCCTATGTGGCTTTCCAGGTGACGGAACATTCCCTGCCATCAGGAGCCCTTATAAGCACGCACGTATTGCTTTGTCACGGGATTCGATCCATGGGCCAACGAAAAATAAAGAGATCCCGTAATATTTGAATCGTTATACGGAGCTGAGGTGTCATATGTGTATATATCGGTGGGATTATTGTAAATTGATTTTAAACACCAAAGGGTAGAATTAGTCTGATATCCGCTTTTATATTGCTGGTATGTTACTACATTATATCCGTATGAGTGACGTCTGCAAAGATTTCGTATGAGTGACGCTTCCAAAAATTAAGTATAAATGACGCTTCCAGAAATTCAAGATATCCACGGGCTTATGAGGATTATTTGACTCTTCAAGCGGTCAATTATTTGCGGTGGGTATTTGGTGGACGGAAATGCTCGATTATTATGCGGATTATTCAACTGTTTATGCAGTCAATTATATCCACGGGCTTATGAGGATTATTTGACTCTTCAAGCAGTCAATTATTTGCGGTGGGTATTTGGTGGACGGAAATGCTCGATTATTATGCGGATTATTCAACTGTTTATGCAGTCAATTATTTGCGATGGGTAGTTGTTATTCGATGGAATGTCAACTGGTTTCAGATGATAAATCGATAATTTTCTTAGATTGGAAAATGGTAGATATCAAAGGAAATCGTATATGAAATTTAAATTAGATACTATGTCCAGAATGCGCGGGGTTAATGGTTTTATAACGGGTATAGAGTCAACAGGAATAACGATCATTTCTACATATTAAACGTATTCAAATGTGTATGTTCTAGTTGTCTTTATTCTCGATTCAAACATTGTTAAATTATAACTCGAATCTTGTGTTTATATACAAAAATAGATTTAAATTTTATCTAATTTTGAATAGAGTAATTTTTAAGTGTGATTATTTAAAAATTTTAGTTATATAAAAATAGATTCAAATTTTATGTAATGTTGAATGGAATAGGTTTTAAGTGTGGTTTTTCAGAATTTTTGGTTAAAATTAGGTGAAAAGTTTGTGGTTAAACCTTGATTTGTATTGTTTAAATTGCTTTTCTAATTGCATATATGGATTAAGTACCCTCAAATACCCTTGGGGCACTTATATTGTAATAAGTTCACTGATCAAACTTATCATTTTTATAAATTTTTGTCTGATTCTAGACAAAAAAAAAAAACAATAAACTACTCAAATAATTTTATTTTTAATAATATAAATAATATATGTTATATTAAATTTATTTTTTTAAATGATGAACCCTTATATAGATATAATAGTTTAGCAATCTAATTTAGTACTTGTTTTATTAAGAGAGCTTAATGGAGGAAGAGCAAAAACCACAAAGGGCGACGAACTCAAACCATGGCTTAGGGTTTGAGAGCTTCGACCATAGCGGCCTGCCCATCGACCTGGATAGGCAATGTAACCGCGTGCAATCACCTTCATGGGTGTTTATCCTCTCGCATTCTAGCTGACCACCTTTGTTTGTAGATCATCTCGTTCGTTCGCAGTGACCTGCACTGTACACCTCACTAACCCGGCATTTGTTAGTTGGGGAATTTCTTGGGACAGTCATTTATCCACTGTCGGTTAGCATGGAGGGTGACATTGTTGATTATTACAAGGATCTGTTCACACCGGACCCCAACTGGTTTGTTTTCCCTTCGCAACTATCGGTCACCTCCTCAGACATTTCGCTGGACATTCCCACAACCCTAGCTGGTGCACCTGGGGTTTACTGGGTGTCAGAATACCCTGCTTTCACCATTTCGGTTTAGTAGTCTCATCCATTACCTGGGTTGTCATCTTCTACTTTGTCATTTTCTGGTTGCCCTGAAGCAGTGGACTTCCCACCAGACTCCGACCTCCTCCCGCTCTCCCCTACCTCTCTGCATTTTATCTTATCCTTTCTTAACCCGCCTACTCCCTCATACCCTTTGAACCCCACTCTATCTTTTCCCCCAGAATCTCCTCACATCCCTCTCCCACAGGCTCTGCATATTCATCTGTCCCTTCCATTGCACCCTGCAGTCCCCTTTCCCCCTCCTCCCATCCCCGAACTTACCACCTCCGACTGCTTTGCAGACTCATCCCCTCCCCATCAAGGTTTGACCCGGAACCCTTGCTTGGAGGCCGACGCAATCCCATCTCACTCACAACAGACTAGGCCACCCCCAAATTGGTCGAGACGTCCTGCAAAGCGTTTCAAAGGGGTGAAGGCGGGCAATAAGAAGATATCACTCACATTTGGAGTCGACATTCAAATGGGGGATGTATTGGATACCTCTGACCTTGTTCTGGTTGGTCGTGTTCGAGGTAGGGCATATTCGACCGCGCGATTGAAGCATTGGGTGCTGGAGATATGGGGACAAGTCCACATCGAATTGCCGTCAATGGTTACCCTGTCTTGTGGATGGTTCGCTTTATGATTTCAAAGGCCCGAGTTTATTCCTTGGGTTTTATCAAAACATTGGCACATTGAATTGGTTCCAATTCTCCTCAAACGATGGAGCCCCCTCTTTGAGATCCTAAGCGAGAACACCTTGGGGTTGGACCCATCTGGGTCAGATTGCTTGGCCTCCCACTACACTTCTGGTCAGAAGATGTTTCAAGCGGATTGGGAATGCCCTCGGCAGACACATGGATTACGACAAATCATATATGTTTACTGGGAATATGTCCATTCCTTATTTTCCTTGATACCCGGGAGGGTATGGAGGAAAGTATGCAACTGCATTGGAGGGATACATGCAAGGTACAGATATTGGACTATGAGAGGGTTCCTTATTGTTCCAGGAGATGTCACAAAATTGAACATCTTTATAAAGGTTGTCCCCTACTTACATCTAGCTCTGCTTCGGTTGCACGACCTGAATAAGCTACTACAATCCTGGTTCCTGATCGATGTGGGAAGGCACCTGTTAGATATGAAGATGATCAACCGATGGACTCTCGGGCAGCTCGTGGCACTAGCACTCGCAAGGAGCAGTTTCGTCACCCATCCCCACGTATCACCAAATCACGTGCAGCCGCGGCGGCGGCTGCCTCTATTGCAAGTACCATCTCTAACCCTCCATCTCTCCAATTATTGTCATTTGTTTACTCTCCTTGCATTTCATTTTGTCACGTTAGTCCTGTGAATTGTACACCCTCTGTTGTATGTACATTGTTCCCATCTGCACCTATTTTTCTCCCACTCCTCCTACCATCACGGGGATACCAGATTCTCTCTCCCCTGAGGAGCCAGCCATTGACTCTAGTATGGGACATTGTTATAACCTTCAGTCTTTGTCTCGCATACCCTCTGGGGCGGTAGTGGAATTGGCATTACTCCCCTTCCTCCGCACTCCAACACTGCCCATGGCAGACAATCCAACATCTCTAAAGCCATCCTCCAGGCTAGATTGGATGTGGCTAAAGGGCTACAACAACCCATTGATAAGGTACTTAGAGCATTGACGTCCCCCCCTAGTTCTCCATGAATTGGATCTCCTACAACTATCGGGGGTTGGCTAGCCCTACAAAGAAATTAGCCTTTCGTCGGATGATGGAATTGGAATCGGTGGACATTGTATTTTTACAGGAGACATTTGCAACCTGAACACAAATTGTTCCCATTCTTGAGGTTATTTTACCTGGATGGCACTTCATTGCACTGGATGCCTGAGGGCGATCTGGTGGTTTGTTAATGGGTATTGACTCCAGATCCATAAGACTATTAAACTCATAGGGGGGTAGGATACATCGGAGCTGATGTATACTCAATAGAGATTGGAAGGGAGCTGAGGATTATTAATGTCTACGGACCCTGTATCAACAGTCTCTCTTTTTAGTAGAAGTTACTTGATTTTGACTACTTTAAAGCTGAGAACATCATTATAGGGGGGGATCTCAATTTCTCTCTTGGACATGCTGAATCCTGGGGCATGAATGCATAGATTGACTCACTATCAGACAGGATCTTGTCCCTACTGGAAGATCACCAATTGATTGATATACGCATGCCCTGCTTAAATCCCACTTGGCAAAATCGAAGGATCGGGGATGCTACACTAACCAGAAGATTGGATTGTTTTTTGCTTAAGGAGACTTTACTGGATCAATTGCCCCTTTATTGTCAATGGGTGGGAACGGGGGGGTTGTCAGATCACCACCTCATTTATCTGGAGATTGTTGGTGGTGTACGAAAACCCAATGCACCTTTCAAGTTCAATTCACCCTGGCTTAAAGATGATAGCTATGTACAAATGATCATATAGAACTGGAAATCCATTACAGCTCAGCTGGGTCTATCAGCCTCCGAGATATTTGCAAATAAAATGGTAATCCTAAAACAGAAATCAATTAAATGGGAAAATAGCAAGAGGATCAAAGACGAGCAGATCCTGAGAGACATTGAATTGGAAATTGAACAACTGAGTGGATTGGAGAGCTGAGGGTTTATCTCTGATGGTGCTAAAGAAAATTTGGTCTGACTTGAGATCCAGTGGAATAGGATCTTGAAAGACAGGGAGGAAACTTGGCAACTCCGAAGCAGGGCCATCTGGTTAAAGGAGGTAAATGAGAACACCAAGTTCTATCAT
Organism: Pinus taeda; assembly: GCA_000404065.3. NCBI lineage: Eukaryota > Viridiplantae > Streptophyta > Pinopsida > Pinales > Pinaceae > Pinus > Pinus taeda. The sequence continues at coordinate 18,265 of APFE030625643.1, read as the reverse complement.
CATGTTGCAAATGGGGTTCAGGCCATTAATACCATCTGGCAACTTGCGGTTGAGGAGGGAACTCATGCAAAGACCTTCCATGAATTGGCCAATCTTGGCATTTCACATTTTGGGAGATTATTCAAAGCTCCTCCGAAGGCAAATATTACATAGGTCATTAGGATAGATGGACTTTTCCCAGATATGTGGACCAAGATACAGGTGAAGAACTACTTACTTCAGCGTCCATGGAGGAATTAGAGGCCACTATAAAGTGGTTTAAGAAGGATAAGAACCTTGGACCAGATGGATGGTCGATCGAATTTTACATTGCATTTTTTGACATGATTGGACAAGAGCTACTTCAGATCATAGAAGAATGCCGGACTAGTGGGCGAATGTATGATGCATTCAACTCTACGTTTATCGCTCTCATACCCAAGTCTGATGACCCACAGAGCTTTGAAGAATATAGACCCATATCCCTCTACTATTGCATATACAAGATAATTGCCAAGATCATAGTGAACCACCTCAAGCCCATATTATTTGAGCATATATCTTCGGAGGAATTTGTTTTCCTTGATCACCGACAAATTCACGAAGCAATGGGTACAACACAAGAAGCCCTTCATTCCATCAAATCCAAGAACCTCAAAGGCATGATACTTAAGACTGATTTGGAAAAAGCATTTGATCGCATCAATTGGCTATACATTCGAATGTAATTAACCCATCTTGGATTTCCTCTACCATTCATCAATGGATCATCTGTTGCATTTCCAATGTATCATATAGTGTTTATGGATCAACATCCTCCTTCTTCCATGCAGAAAGAGGACTGAGACAAGGTTGCCCACTTTCCTCTTTACTATCTCTAATGATCATGGAAGGTATGAGTAGGCTCATCTCAGCAGATCGAATGCAGGGTAGACAGAGGGGTATCAAGATCACAAACAATTGCATCCTCACACATTTATTTGTGGATGACATTCTCATATTTCTGAATGGATCATTAGGGGATTCCACTGCATTTGCACCTGCATTTCCATTATTCTGCTTCACTACAGGTATGCAATGCAACAATCATAAATCCACCCTATCAACCTTCGAGTGCAACCAAAATGAGATCCATTCATCACTCTACAAATTGAGGAGGGGCTCAAATACTTGGGCTTCAAGTTAAAACCATCAAACTATCGGATTGTTGTCTGGGTATGGTTGGTTGCGAAAATTGAAAGAAGATTAAATAGTTGGAATCATAGGTGGATGTCTAGAGTGGGGAGATTGATTCTCATCAAATCTATCTCGGAGGCCACTCTGGCTTACTGGATGTCCTTGGCATGGATACCAAAGGGCATTATTAAAATAATACAACAATTATGTTGCAGATTTCTCTGGAGGGGAAAACAAGCGGGACACACCCTTGCATGGGTTAGATGGGATAAAATCACACTTTCAAAGAATTGGGGGGGATGGGGTTTGAAGAATCTAGGTTACTTTGCTAGTGCTATGGCTACAAAATTGGGATGGAATGTCCTATCATCCAAGAACCTTTGGACATATGTTATTTATCAGAAATACATTTCTCCATTACATCTGCATGATTGGATCACTTTTCCTACATGGGGCAGGAACAACATATCCACGGTCTAGAGAGCAGTACTCAACACTTTGAACCATGTTAGGGATGGATTGACATGGAGAATTGGAAATGGTATCGTTGTTCGGATTGGCATGGACGCCTGGATTGGTTGTGGGAATGCTCATTTACTGCCACCAGGGCTGATACAACATCTATCAAACTTAGGACACACCAATTTGGCACATATTGTAGATCCAGAGCATACTAATATGTTCCGACAGGCATGGAAAAATACCATCACACTGAATATCCCACCATGTTGGTAGGTCAATTGGCAAAACTATATAATAGCATTAATGGAATCGCATGTCCGAATTACCAAATGGGAGGATGAACTAAAGTGGTCACACTCACCAAATGGGAAATACTCCCCTAAACACGGATACCTGCTTATTAATGTTGAACACAGACCCCTTGCAACATAATGGTGGTGGGTTGTTTTATGGAAGCTGAAGGCGACCCCTTGGGCAAAACTGTTTATGTGGTGCATCCTACGGAATAAGATTCCTAGTGCAGACAACCTACTTAAACACACATTGCATGGCTTGACTTAGTGTGTATTGTGCAAGAAGGAAACGTAAACATGTGATCACTTATTCCTAAATTGCACAACCACTACTTCCATTTGGATCGAGGTAACTACACAATTACAGATTCAGAACAATTGGCTGGGATAGGATACTCGTGAGGCATGGCACCAATGGTGGTCTACTGCTCATACACACAAATGTCGAAACCTACCTATTATGGTTTGTTGGTATATCTAGCTGCAACGGAACAAGATAATATTCACATATATTGCACCATGTTGGGTCAATATCATTACTTCACTCACCACTAATTATCTAAGTTTACCAGAGGAAACTAAGACCCACCTTCACGCAACAGCATAGCTGAAAACATTGATTATGATATGCCATGGGCTTATTTTGATGGATCGACACAACAACATGGATGTGGGGGAGGCATACTCCTTCATATCAATACACACACTCCTACAGGATTCAAATGGGATTGGGAGGGGGGTGGGGGCAAATAACTTTGCAGAACTTATATCTCTCCGACATTCACTATTTTTTGCTCTTGTCAAAGGATGTCAAAATTTATAGATTTTTGGTGACTAACAGATCATTATTAAATGGTTCAATCAACAAACCGTTTGTCTCACACACACACACACACACACACACACAAACTATGACACATATTGGATGATGCTTTTGAGACTAAGAACACATCTTGACATATCTTCTTGTCACCACATATATAGGGAACGCAACGAAGTTTCCAACAAGCTATCCAAGGAAGCCACAGACCTGCCAAGGGGGATCTGGTTGATCCATGAACAACACGATATGGACACGTACAACTATTATCACTACCCATTCATAGATGGGCAATTTTGATGGGGCTAGGGGCCATAATTTTTTAGTATTTATGGCACAATTTTGTTGTAAATATTTGAATTGTAGCATATTTATGTCTATATATTACTGAACTTTCATATGTAATTATTCATAGCAGTCTCCCTTTAATGGGATTGACATGAGACAACAACACAAATAGTGGACAGACCATTGATAACTCATATGCTACCTAGCATCTTCAGCATGTAATTTTCTTTTTATAATGAAAATTATGATTTTTCCATGGGAAAAAAAGAAGATTAACAGTTTTATATATATATAATATAATATATATATATCTATATATATATATATATATATATATATTATATATAACCAGGGTAAAGACTTCTGATCTATCAGGCACCAAAAGAGATCAAAATCTCTCTAAGGGCAAACCTCTTTTTTTGAGTGCCAAAACTTGAGGAAAGATTTGCACCTCGAGAGATTTAAGAGGATATCTTAAGTTGGTTTAATAATTAATAATTATAATTATAATTATTAAATTTATTATTTTATTATTTGTTTACTTTATTTGACCAAGTCAAAATGTTTGGATAACATAACATAATAGAACATTACAACATCTCTTCCACATTTGGCTGGAGAGTGTCTTTGACGGAAAAAATGTAACATAGTTAAATTTAAAAAATAGTTATAAATAATTTTCACTGTAAAATGAGAGATAGTTTTTGGGCATTGGTATTGATGAGCCATGGTATTGTAACAAAGCCTATTTGCAAGTTAATAATATCCATGTATAGTGAAGATGAATATCCGTTGTTAAGTATTAAGTTTTTATGTGCTTATTAATGGAATTTAAATATTGTTACAAAATTATTATTTTAATTTATATGGTAAAACAGATTTTAATTGATAACTACTATTTATATCTTATATATTTTTAATGTGATTGAGGGTTTAGATATATCTAAAAATAATTATAATATTTTTGCTTTTAGATTTAACTAAAAAACGTTATAAAATTAAATTCAAATAAAATATTTTGATTGTGAATTAAGAGATGGTTTTTTGGCATGTGATATTGATGAGGCATGGTATTGGCCCATGGTATTGTAACAAAACCTATTTACAAGTTAATAATATCTATGGTAAATTCCTCGTGAGTATCCATGGTTAAAAATATTGCTATATTGTAAGTTTATTGTAAGTATTAAAGTTTTTTATGTTCTTATTAATTAAAATTAAATATGGTTATGGAATCATTATTTTAATTTATAAGGAAAAATGGATTCTAACTTATAGCTAGTACTTATATATTATATATTTTAATGTGATATGTATATTACTATTTTTTTTATCTAAAAAAATATTTCATTTTTTATTAATAAAAACAAAATTACAATATCACAAATTGAATTTTATTATTTTTATTACTTGAACTTGAGATGCCGGAAATTGCTCTACAATAGACATGTGTGATACTAGACTCTATATTATTTGATCTTTCATTATTATTTAATTGAGGGGACATGTAAATGTTTACAAATCCTGTAGCTCTTATAAATTGAACATATTACTAGCATTTTGCACGAGATGTTGCAAAGGAAACTTCGTAAGGCATAGATTCGATACGAATCGTGGTATAAAAATTAGAAAACAAAAGGTCATTCAAAGCTAGAAGATAAAGAGAAATCACTTACATTATGTCAAATTTATAGATTCTATAACTTTTCCAACATAGATTGCCTCTCAGTATTTAAAGATTATTTTTCAAGTTCCAATAGCAAATATTTGATCAAAAAAATGTATCAAATATTTGATACAGATTTCCTCTTTTTCAATATTGAGTTATCTCACTTGATCAAAAGCTCACACTCTTTTACCACTTTCTCTTAAGGTGATTGGATTTTTCTTTGCTTGTCCTTGCTCAACTTCTTTTGGACATTTAGACTGCCAGAAAATTCACTATAGATGCACGTTGAGAGACAAAGAGAACAATGAAGTCCTATTAGACGAAATATATTCCTTGTGTCTCCTTAGAGTCTTGTTGAATTCCAATACCTCTCTATTTTCCATATCTGTGCTCATAGCCACAAACTCTGCCAACCAAACCATGCTGAAAAAGACAATTCCAGAATGAGAGCCACGATTCAAGAGAAATAAGGAGAAGGCTACAGACACCTTGTGCATCCTCAATAGAGGACAAAAACCAGGACAAGAGACCCTTCACCATGAAATCCTCAAGAAATGCCCTGCAACAAGTAGTTGGGATGGAACGCACACAAGAAAGGGAAAGCCCTGGAGAAACAAAGCTGAGAGACCACTCCCTTCCAAAGCCCTTACAAACTACTACTGATTGTAAGGTGTCAAAATGCCAAACTACTTTTAAATCCTTATTCACCGATGAGCAGCAATTTACTTCTCTCGATCCACCTTGGTATTTTTCACCTTACCATGAGCCTGAAGTCCTCTCTATTTCCAATCCTACAACTCCAAATCCCTCACTATTGCTCATAACTCATTATTCTCCCACATGCTCTGCTATTTATCCATAATTGACAGTTCAGAGATCAGTTCTCTATGTTCATCCTTTATAATGGTACCCAAAAGAACCTATCCTCCCATGAATCCGTAGACCACCTCTGTGTATCACATAATTGTTAACTAAACCATATTTGTGGCACCTAATTCAACACCTAATTGTTAACTATGAATAGCCTTCTCCCTGGCTCTAGTCCCTTCCTGGAATACTTAATCAAGCCCCTCTCCCAATAAGTAACTTGAAATAATTAGGTGGTTGAGAACAAAAAGCATGTCGCATCAAAAGGAAGGGTAAAGAGGGTCCACATCTGACTATGATTGGGGGGTGTTTTATTATAAGATCTCCAAAAATTGCCTCGCCTTCTAAAACATGGACAAATGCATTCCAACCCTCTAGAACATTTTGATGAAGAACAACTCCTGTTTGATGGTGACAACTACTCTAACACCATCTTTGTCAACCTTTGGTATGTCTTTACCTTCCGACAACTGCTCTAACACAATCTTTCTCAACCTTTGGTATGTCTTTACCTTCCAATTCTCGATATGCATGTTAAATCCTATATAGGATACCAATGCCTTGTATGTCTGTAACTGAATTAGAAATAGAGAATCTTAAATAAATTATCTTCTTAGAAACAAAGGTACTTAAATTTTGTCTTTTGATGAAAGATTTACACAAAGTTACAAGCCAATCTCGACCCCTTTGCTTGCTGGCATTTCACAGTGGATTGTACCTCTTCCAACTTTCATCCACTACATAACCCAATAATTTTTTACTCAATTTATGTTTTCCCTTTGGGCACTTGATATCGGCATTAGATGTGTTGAGAATCTAAATCGTAAAACCCTTTCAGCCTTCAACAGTTGCTACGTCAACATCATTGTTTGTTGGAATAATATTAAGCTATGATGTATTTTTTGGTTGTAAAGCTTACCCTTGGCTTGATAATGCATTTAATGTGGGAAGTAACTAAACTATTATTGACCAACACACTACCCTCTTTGTCAATATGATATTCAGAGAAATTTATTTATCAACAGAATATCACATGTCACTTAAACAATGATATCATTTGAGCTTAGTAAAAGTTTGAAAATTTAATGAAAAAAAGTGAAGTCAATAATTTAATTCTTGTATTTTACTTTTCGGAAATATCCTAGAAACCTGTGATATCTCTCCACTATTTTCAATGTATCCATTCTCTGCTTGCCAGAGCCCATTCTCATGCTTGGTCAAATCTAAGCTTAGTGCTCTTTAATCTCACCCGGCAACTGTGAAAGCATACATGTTTGATGAGAATTCATTGCAGGGTTTCCATATTTCCATATTTTCAATTATATACTTGAATTTCTAAAAGTGTTCATGTAACAATAAAGACCTTTTTTGTTTACCTGCTAATGTTTTGGAACGAAGAAGTAAAATTGCTGAAAATATAGATATAAATAAATAAATAAATAAATAAAATCTAACTGAGCCTGGTGAGGCTTGTTATTTCGAGCCTGGTGAGACATATTTTTTTCCCTTTGCTCATCATTTTGGACATAATTCAAGTAACTATATTACACAATGGAATGCGAAAATATAATGAGATACAAAAATATTTCATAAATGAAGTCTAGGCGACCGTCAAATTTCCACTTGTATTAGTAAATCAAGGAATATCCTTATCTGGTATATTCAAGGGAAAACATAATACCAAAATCAGACTTATATATAATAAATAAGGTAATTTTGTAGGAATTTAAAAGAAAAGAGAAAAAAAAAAATTGCCAAGATATAGGCCATTGGTCACTGTAATCTTAGCTAAAACCACAAGGAACATGGGCCCTATTGCAACGTATGTGTTCTTTATGACTTTGCAACATTCTTTGGGTCCCTTGCAAATACATTGAATCCATTTAATAACCTGTACATAAATTGCCAACAATCTCATGCAAATCCCTCGAATCCATTTGATAACCTATGGAGAAATTACCAGTAATCTCATATATACAAAATGAGGGAAGTGGATCGTTTATTTCAAGAATCGAATGAAGTTCCAAGATCTGTGAACTTCATAATAAAGGAAGAATATGTTAAATAGGGAGCATATATCCTCACCTATACAACATTTAATGTACTGTTGTGAGGTGTATATTATTTACCTGAGTCCTTGAAGGATCAATTACAATCGTTATACATAGGCAAAAGTGTTTAATGACAAACCAAAAGTTGTAACTGCTGATGCAAAACCCTTTATCTATTGTATCTGTTTAATAGGCAATGCACCTAGGTGAATGGAAAAAGTTACAATTGTAAGAACATAAATACAATGCGAAGGAAGAAGCAACGACGAAAAGTGTATCTGATCCACAACCATGGAGGCTTAACAATGAAAATTCCATGAAAATACAACGACAACATTTAGGCTTGATGGAAGTCCTTATCCTATGAACTGGATCTAAGAAAAAACAAAAACAACCTTGTGAAATCAGATCGAAAGGCCACTGAAGAGATTTCCTTATAGATTCATTAAGAAAATTACTCAAATTATGCATAAGAAACCCAAAGAAGAGAATGGGCATCCTTCATAGAGGTCATGTCTGAGAATCCTGTTACAGTTCCAGACTGGTAATACAAAAGAAATTAACATATTCATCTTGGCATTGAAGGGAAAGAATTAGGTGCCATGGTTAATATGAACCCTGAGTTATGGAATGGACTAACACTCCATCGCAGCATAGACAACACCATTCTTAACAAGAGACAAATCAGGTCCTCTAGCCCATTCATGCAACTTAGTATCATAAATCAACACCAACCCTTCTTTCAGGCCTCTAGCACACCTCCCGCTTCTCCTAAGCAAATCATCAATGCAACCTCCAACTTGCAAAATATAAACACATACCCATTGTAACACACGAGAATTTTAGCACATTGTCCATCCTTAAAGGAGATGGAATAGGAGGAGGGTTAATCCGACTCCATGAATCATTCTCGGTATAAAATCTCCAGAAAGAAAATTCAACTACATGATTGTACAACATATAAATATATGATCTCATCGTTGCACAAGCAATCACACAACCCCCCTTGGTAGGTCCTTGGTCTTGAGCCAAGTATTAGTCTTGCGGTCATAGGAATCCATAGAGCCCGCATAAGCATAAAGCTGTAATGAGAAACCATTCTTTTTACCAAACTTAAGCCCTCTGATTACATAAAAAATCCCATCCACAGCAGCACCTAGGGAGCCATATCTCTTTCTAGGCATATTTGCAATGGGTCTCCATAAATCAAGGTCGGGAACATATTCCTTTGCAAGAACAATGGCTTCACTACAAGCATCTCTCCTCAGAGAGCCTCCAGCAACATAAATCCAGCCAGAAATTACACAGTAACCTTTCGTTTCCAGAGGCATTGCCTGGTCTTTGGAATTTTTATAGATTATATACCAATACTGTCATTTTATCTAATTTTCACATTGATTAAGGCTATAAGTGTACTTCTTTGCTCGATTGAACTCCATCTGGCTGCATTAGGTTGTTGACAACATAATGTTTCATGTTACCACTTGCTGAGTTTGACAACATAATGTTTCATGTTACCACCTGGTAAGTTTGGAAAACTATTACAACTATTTCTAAGAAAAGACACCAGAGTTTCATTATATCTAAGTAAATTAACTACAGTGATACATAGAGCTTCTTGGAAGAACAAAAAAAAATTAACATATCATAACTCAACACATTAAGAAAACAACTGTATATTGGTCCCCACCTGGAAAAAGTGTTTAATGACAAAACCAAAAGTTGTAATTGTTGATGTAAAACCCTTTATTTGTACTATCTGCTTAATAGGCAGTGCACCCAGGTCAATAGAACAAGCATGAAAAACAAACTCATTTCATCTACTTTCACGAATGTAGTAATAAGAAATGCCAAAATCTCAGGATTTTATTAAGGACAATTTGTTAGACAAGATTTTTCTTTTCGATGATTGAATATTTATCAAGTTAGTAAGAATATCATTAAATGGGTGAACACAATTTGTAGGACATGTATTAAGTTCCTTTGATGACCAGGAAAATCATTTCCACTTGAACTGTTTGCATGGTTGCTCTATAACAACAACTCAGCCATCAAAACAACTTGAATATAACATCCCGAGAGTTACAAAGCTTGAAAAAATAAGAGCATATATTAAAGACTGTGAACTAAATGAGTTGAGCAGTGAAAATAATTGTGAATTCATGGTGTAAAGTTAAACAAATGCCATTTATGCTTAGATAATGAAGGACATACATAAAAATGGTGATTCCATGGTCCAAACAAATTGGTCTTTTAAATAAATTTTATCTATTATTGGACACTAAAGAACAAGAATGCAAGCCAATCCATCCTTTGCATACATCAACTAATAAAAAGTTACAATTGTAAGAACATAAATACAATGCAATGGATGAAGCAACGATGGAAAGTGTATCAGATCCACGGCCATGGAGGTTTATCAATGAAAATTCCATGAAAATACAATGACAACATTTAGGCTTGTTGGAAGTCCTTATCATATGAATTGGTTCTAAGCAAAAACAAAACCAACCTTGTGAAATCAGATCGAAAGGCCACATAAGAGATTTCCTTACAGATTCATCAAGAAAATTACTCGGATTATGCATAAGAAACCTAAGGAAGAGAATGGGCATCCTTCATAGAGCTCATGTTTGAGAATCATTTACAGTTCCAGATACAGAAGAAATCAACATATTCAGCTTGCCATTGAAGAGAAAGCACTAGGTTCCATGGTTAATATGAACCCTGATTTATGGAATGAACTAACACTCCACCGAAACACAAACAACACCATTCTTAACAAGAGGAAAATCAGGTCCTCTAGCCCATTCAGTATCATAGATCAACACCAACCCTTCTTTCAGGCCTCTAGCACACCTCCCACTTCTCGTAAGCAAATCATCGATGCAACCTTCAACTTGCAAAACATAAACACATGTACCCATTGTAACAAAAGAGAATTTTAGCTCATTCTCCATCCTTAGAGGAGATGGAATCAGAGGAGGCTTAATCCGACTCCATAAATCATTCCTGGAATCATATCCCCAGAAAGACAATTCAACTGCATGACTTGACAACATATAAATATGTGATCCCATCACTGCACAAGCAATCACACAACCCCCCATTGGCAGGGCCTTGGTCTTAAGCCAAGTATTAGTCTTGGGGTCATAAGAATCCATAGAGCCCACATAAGCATAAGGCTGTAATGAGAAACCATTCTTCTTACCAAACGTAAGCCCTTTGATTACATAAAAATTCCAATCCACAATAGCACCCAGGCAACCATATCTCTTTCTAGGCATATTTGCAATGGATCTCCATAAATCAAGGTAAGGAACATATTCCTCTGCATGAAAAATGGCTTCCCTGCAAGCATCTCTCCTCATAGAGCCTCCAACAACATAAATCCTACCAGAAATTACACATTAACCTTTCATTTTCAGAGGCATTGACCCAACCTTTGGAACTAATTTATATATTCTATACCAATACTATCGTTTTATTTGATTTTCGCATTGATTAATGCTATAAGCATACTTCTTTACTCGACTGAACTCCATCTGGCTGCATTAGATTGTTGATAACATAATGTTTCATGTTACCACTTGCTAAGTTTGACAACATAACGTTTCATGTTACCACTTGGTAAGTCCAAAAAAATTATTACAACTCCTAAGAAAAGACACCAAAGTTTCATTATATCTAGGCAAGTTAACTGCAGTGATAAGTAGAACTTCTTGGAAGAACAAAAAGAAAATTAACATATCATAACTTAGTACATTAAGAAAACAACTGTATATTGGTCCCTACCTAGAAAAAGTGGCGCTTTTAACATTAAAATCCAAGTTGATAACTGGGCCTAACAGAATTCTCTATCTCCCTTATTAAACTAAAAAACACATAACAATAAACTACTCTAACCCTATTAGGGTTTTTCTAAAAAAAATAGGGTTCTCTTTATTAACTGGGAACTACGAATTAGACCACAGTTGAAAACAAACGGGAAGGTGAAAGTCACTTTCTTGACATTCAATCCGAGCAAGAATGAACACCTATAGCACAACGCCAAGAGTGGATTAAAATGACAACCTGTACATAAACAATGAAGACCTAAAGACAACCACCACAATTTTATCAAAACCACCAAACTGCTAGAATCTCAGTGATCCAACAGAAATTGAACACCACAAACCTTGGAATAAGAAACTACAACTAAATACAATACATAGAAAGCAATTTTTTCTTTCAATGAACATTGAATATCCAAGATGCAAAAGCAGACCAGACAGATTATAAACACTACACATTTATGAAATTTTAGCAAACATGAAGAGTGCATGCCATACATTATAAATAAGAATAGCTTTACCATTACTTGGGTGGAATAATAATTGGAGTACTTGAAAGGGAAAATGACTGGATTTCCAAGGAATACATTTGAATTTTCCACTGGAAAAAGAAAAGGAGCATGATGACAAAGTGCTCTAAAGAAGAATGCAGTTGCATTGAAAAATGATTTACAAAATAGAGTTCTAGAGAACAAGAGAGTGTACAATCATTACAAGTCAATGAATGCCCTAAAGTACAATATTCAAAATACAGCAAGGAATTCAAAATTCTACAGGTGTAAAGACTGTAGGAGGGGAGACAAGTCACAAGATTGTTGTTCTCTTCTCTTGTTGATAAGCAAATTAGAGGGCTTTATATCACGGTGAACAATTTTGTTATGGTGTAGGTAATGCAAGACCTTGAGCACCTACCTGTCAACCTCACCCAAATATTGTTCTCAGATTTTCTTGCGGGCTTGAAGAACCTACACAAGGGTACCATTTTCCATGTACTCCAATGCAAAAGAGATCTCTCCTCCTTGATCAAATATGCCATAAATCTGCACGACTTGTGGAGAATTCACCCTTCGGAGAATCTCTGTTTCCCTAATTATTTGCTTTCGGTACTTAGTGGCTTGCCTCTGCGAATTGTTATAATAAGCGAGAACGGTAATGCCAACTTTATTCACTTGACAACCCAGGTATGGTTGAGCGATTTATTTCATGTTAAGTAATGCCATTGAAGAGATTTCCTCAGCCACTAAGGTTTTCTCTTCTCCCTTAAAAGTTACTTAGATCAAGGGCTTCTCATTGGATTCACAAACAATAGAAAAGGGCCAAAGGCTCTTATCATCTTGGACAGAGGAATCAAAGAAATGCCTGCCAATCAACCTCTTAGCATCAAAAACAGTGTTCGCATGGTATAAAGCAACTTGATTCTTGGCAGGCTTTCCGATGAGGCATTCATTTTCTGTGAAGGCAACCATGGAAGGAGTAATCCAATAGCCCTATTCATTGGGAATGATATCCACTCTGTCATGATAACCATCCCAAACACCAACAAAGTTGTAAGTGGTTCCAAGATCGATGTCGATAACCTTGCCATTGGGATTATGAGGGAAAGCCATGGACGGATATTGTGATCATTTAGCAAGATTGAATGTAACTTATTCTCCACGATGTAAATCTCAAATTAAGTTGGAGGTATAAACCTTAGATATTTTGAACTCGAGTACTTGGGTACACTGAAAGTTTCATTAGTTGGAAGAACAAACTTCACAATCTTTTTTAGATTAATCATTTTATATATGGAAGTTTTTGAGGTACTTATCATGGAACCATTTTCAAGTTTATAACAATACATGAGATTTAACAGTGAGACAGTTTGACCTATAAATTTAGGAAATTATTTGAAAGCAAAATTTTGTTTGTTGTCCAATAGATAGATTGAAGTATGCATTATCATAAGCTAAAATCTATGACAAATTCAAATTAGAAGACAGAGTAACATTTGTAATTACAAATTGCAAAACCCTTTAATTGTTGATGCAAAACCCTTTATCTGTGTTATCTGCTCAATAGGCAGTGCACCCAGGTCAATAGAACAAGGGATTAATTGGGATTTTACTATGTTGAACAACTATTGAACCTCTTTCATATATTTATATGCTCAGCTGATGTGCATGAAAAACAAATTCATTTCATCTACTTTCACGAATGTAGTAATAAGAAATGCCAAAATCTCAGGATTTTATTAAGGACAGTTTGTCAGACAATATTTTTATGAGAAACCATTATTTTTACCAAACTTAAGCCATCTGATTACATAAAAAAATCCCATCCACAGCAGCACCCAAGAAGTCATATCTCTTTCTAGGCATATTTGCAATGGGTCTCCATAAATCAAGGTCAAGAACGTATTCCTCTGCATGAACAATGGCTTCCCTGTAAGCATCTCTGCTCAGAGAGCCTCTAGCAACATAAATCCTGCCAGAAATTACACAGTAACCTCTCTCCTCAAAGAGCCTCCAGCAACATAAATCCTGCCAGAAATTACACAGTAACCTCTCTCCTCAGAGAGCCTCTAGCAACATAAATCCTGCCAGAAATTACACAGTAACGTTTCGTTTTCAGAGGCATTGACCCAGTCTTTGGAACTGATTTATAGATTCTATACCAATACTATCTTTTTATCTGATTTTCACATAGACTACCATTGAATTGAAAAATTAATGAGCGAGTCAGTTGAGTGGTAAGGATATGATTTTCACATAGACTACCATTAAACTGAAAAATTGATGAGCGAGTCAGTTGAGCGATAAGGAGTCAGTTATGATATCAACGACCATAAACTTTGTAATCGTCTAACACCTAATCTAATGGTGCATATCGAAGACAACACGAACTAAAGGAGAGTTCATTTTAAAGGGAAACGCCTTATGATGTAAATATAAATATATTTTATTATTATTTATTGGAGCGGTCATGTAAATGTTTACAAATCCTTTACCTCTTAGAAATTGAACACATTAATATAAATTCAACATATTGAACCAATGTGTACAAATGTTTACAAACTTTCTTACATTACATCTACAAATCTCCCCTATATTGGGTGTAGAGCACCACTTAGCACAAAAACACGAAAACAGTTAACACATTAAATTGTATTTTGATAGGTAAAAACTTCCAATAGATTAAAAAAATTTGACAAAAAATATATAAGGAAGATTAGGTGAAATGTGTGGCATAAAAATTGTCTCCTACAACATTGTATTTCACTTAGTCACTCCGCATTTTTTTTATTATGTCAACTTACTCCAAAAAAAATTGTCATTTCAACCTACATTGTATTTATACCCTTAAGAGGTGCCCATTTAAAATGATGGAGGAGAGGAGATAATATCAAAGGACTCATTCTTTTCATAAAGAATGATCATGAATATTCTCTTTTTTTTTTTTCAAACGGAATCAGCATAAAACTATCAATAATGTTAGGATCAACCCTAGCAACTGCCACTATAACACCAAGAGTATATCCAATAGCTCATAAGTCAAATATACCAGGAATTTATGACTTAGCAACATGCGAGACACCATAAGGGAGGGGGAGCCTATTCCTTCAGCATTATCATAATGGGTCAAAGATGTCCCTCCGTGGGATTTGAAACCAGGTGGAGGGGATAACATCCCACTGTGCCAACCACTTGGTCATCCCATGAGGAAACAAAAATGTTAATTGTATAATTAATAAATATAATAACAATCTAATTTTAATGTCATGGCCAAGTCAAACACCAAATTGGTTTATGAGACACCCTTGTTTGTGGGACAAAGAATCTTCCTCCACACAATGATTCAATTGTTAAGGTCTATGGAGGCGTGCATACTCTACTTCCCTATAGATTTGAACCTATGGCCCCTTACAAAGAAGCACATGTTTCATCCTCTCAACCACTACATGACTTCATCACGACATTTTCTTTGGTTCCATCATGGGTGGGTGTTCTTATCTCTCGATTTCCTATTAGTCATATCCCCTTTTTGTTTTTGCCACCAGGTGTGGTTGTCGGTTCTTAACCATTAGGCCCACTTAATATAAAGGACAAAGTTTGAATGGTCATTCCAAATCACAAGGTCCCTTCTAATCAGCTGCATGTTCATAGTTACTAGGGTTTATTTGGCTTGCCTAATGAAAATGGATACATTTATTTAAGTATTCAATGTAACCAATTGTTGTATGTGAAACCTTACAACTCTATTTCTCATATTGTTCTTGTTTCTTGTTTCATTAATTTTTTATGGTTCCAATAAAACCAATTAGGTACAATCGAAACACTTATTTCACCATTGCATTGAGATAAAGGAGATGGGGTCCATTAATTAATTTTTAAAGGAAGGCCACTCCATTTGCCAAAGGAATTTCCTTGAAGAATACATGTTATGGAAGCTTGAAGCATTTACAAATGGGTATACACATTATTTGAGTTTTGAAAGGATAGGGCATACAACACAACCTATAAGATGCTAATAACAACGACACCTAGTAAGTGAAGAAATTACATGGCATACAACACAACCTAGAAAATGCCAACATTCTAGTACAATAAACCAGAGACACGTCAGGGCGAGGTGAACACTCTTTCACTAAGGAAATTAAATTTATTGCACCAGTACCAACCCAAACAAGAAAGAGTGGTTGAGCCAAAGCAACTTTTGAAATTATGATTGTTGAGCATATTGTTGGCATTGATGTAAAATGGGCAAGGATGGCAGATGTATGGGAGTATCAGGGTTTGAAGATACTTTTTCCTTAAAATATCATCTCATATGTTCCTGAAAGTGGCATAGTTGGATGGTGCTCTAAAATATGTTTCCAATGGTATGCAGAATTTTGCAAATGGCATCCCGGATTGTAAGTTATGGTTAGTTAAGGGAGGTACCCCAAAAGTCAAATGAGCAGAGCTAAAAGTGGTTGGAGGACTCTTGGAGCAAGTTTGGATGGCATCATTTCCAAATGAAGAGGATCAGATAGTGGTGTCATTAAAAGAGGGTCAGGAAAATGTGGGTAGACAACAAAGCAGTCATGGAAATGATGCCCATTAGTCAATGGTGGAGCCCCTCATAACATGTAATCCTAGCAAAGTTTACCTCGGGAAGGAACAAAGGTGCGCACAAGGGGAGTGCCTAGGATGACGAAGCCCAAGATGACAACAACCCAGGAGGTCCTTCATTGGAGAGCAAAGGTGCAATGAATTTAAAAGGCTCGGAATGAGTTAAGCGTGGGGCTAACGTGGCAGAGTGGTGCGGTGTTAAAGAGTTTCTCGGGGCTCTTATAAAAATTAATAAAGGAATTCCATGCAAAACCAATGTCTGAGACCCCTTTTCTCTCTCCTCTTTGGGAGAACACATGGTAGCATTTTAATTGGTGGAATTATTGTTGTAGGAGGCCCCATAACCACATCATCCCAATGGTTAATAAATCTAAGGATAACTGGATTAGGTGATTTCTCTTACTTTGATAACTACTTGTGATGTATTTTTACTTAACTTGATTATATTATTCTTTCACTTGATGATTATTATGTTCTTATCATCAAACAATTACCAAAAGGATAGAAGATATAGGTTATAAGTTAGGGCCAAAATCTCTCCTCTTGAGAGGAAAACACACACGAATTCTTCTCTTCTTATAGAATGTTCAAGTGATGATTCCAAGACCTATGACCCAAGACCAAGACCCCTCCAAGACAAGTCAAACCTCTTCTTTTGATAAGCTTCTCTTCCACAAAGTTAACATTAGTCAAACTTGCTCTAATCATTCAAATTTCGGCTTCTCTTCAAAATTTCGCCTTGTTGCTTCATGACTGCAATTTTCAGCCTCTACTGTAGAAACCCTAATTGGCACATGTGAGATTTTTGATGCTGAACTTTTCCTTTTAACTTCTTTGCTTGGATAATCTTTACTTCTTTGATTCCTTGGATTGTAAACTTGAGGTTTCTTGTGTTGAAATATGTAACTAGGTTTGGTCTTCATAATGACATATGTATTTATTGTAGATAGAAAAATAAATTGATTATTTTCATTCCTGAGGCATGGGTTTCATGCTTAAGGGAAATTTATTTTTAGGTCAAGCACCCATTGAGTGTTTTTAGGGCTTGTCTTTGAGTTAACAAGTCATAAGAGTCATTCTCATGTATGAAAGACCCTCTTAGGTATTTTACATATTGTAAAGAAAAAATTATTTGAGTCAAAGACCCTCCAAGACCTTGTCATGGTGCCTCAAGCAAGTCGGCCTACATGAAATATCAAGTCTGTTGGAAATAATACTGAGAGGGGGGGTGAATCAGTATTATCACATTAATAAAACTTTTTCATTTCCAAACTCCGATTCATATATGCTACTTCCAAAACTTCTTATGATTAAGTTAATTGATCTTCAATGAGTGCATTAGAACATTATCAACCATAATATCAGTTAACAAATGCAGTAACATAGAATAGATCATCACACATAAGGCACACACATGAACACCATGATATAAGGTGGAAACCCAATGCGGGAGAAAACCACCTGCTGCAAGTCATCTCAATCTTCTTCTTAATAAGAAAATCCTTTTACAATATTTTGTACTGGTGCAGCCTTATACCAGTACGGGAGCTAAAACCCCCTTTACTCTTGTACTAGCCGATCCATTTACTAGTACGCAGGCTACTACCTGCTACAATGCTCCAAAGATTTCCTTTAGCTCTTGTACTAGCTTAGATACTAGTACGTAGGTGCTGTCCTACAATCTTCTCTCCTTCAGGTACCACATTTTCATACTGGATACACTGAAGCACAACA